>JAPYYJ010001709.1:0-13805 GCA_028533885.1 Nasua narica | reverse complement strand
TACTGATGTCTATACTAACTAGATCTCTAGCCGTCGGTACTGTCTCTTGTTCTTTTTTTTGTGGTGAGTTTTTCCGCCTTGTCATTTTATGGAGCTAAGAATAGATGAGTGAGAGAGAAAAGTACTCTGGAGTTCTACAGTTCTCACTGATTGATGAACTTGGTCTTGGCTAGGTATTCTCACTGATCTTCTGGGGAGGGGCCTTTACAATTTGATTCTCAGATGTCTTTGCCTGAGGCGGAATTGCCCCACCCTTGCCCAGGGAGGGGCCAAGCAATTCACTCAGGTTCACTCTTGGGAGTCTTTGTTCTCTTAGGGCTTTCCATACGGCCCTGGAGGCCGGGAATGCAAATGGCAGCTCCCAGTCTCCGCTGGAGGAGCTGAGCGCAGGAGTCCCTGCTCCTCAGCGTGCCCTCGGAGGAAAGCATCAATCACTCCCGTCTCCCGGGTCCACACAAGCTCTGAACTGAGCCACCGGTGGCAGCGCGCCTCTATCTCTGGCACACGGCCCCGTCTGGAGTCTCCAAACCCAGCAGATTCCTGCTGCGCACTGCCGCGCCGCTCCTCCCCAAGGAGGAAGGAGGGGTCTCTCCGGAATGCCTTATGTGGTCCCCACTCGAAGGGCCGTGGCCACAGTCTAGGGTAAGCCCCAGCTGAAAATGCACTGCGCGGCTCTTTCTCTGCCAGCGGCTTCTCCGCCCCGATATCTGGGGTCTCTGCCTCACTCAGACACCCCCGGTCTCTTTATGATCTCGCGGGTCTTGAAACCACTCTGTTCCCGCGAGGGCCAGACCTCTGGCCTAGCCTCTGGAGCAATGTCCCTCAGCAGAGCAGACTCTAAAAGTTCCGATTTTGTGCTCCGCGGCTCTGCAGCTGCAGGGAGCCGGCCCCTCCCCCCGTGGTCTCTCTTCCCGTCGCTTTGGAATCACTTTTCCAAACGTCCTACCTTCCCGAAGGTGGTCGATTTTCTGCTCCTAGAATTGCTCTTCTTCCTCTCTTCTCCCTCCTGTTGAGTATGTTGGCTTTTAGAATGATTTAATAACTATCTAGATGAACTTCTGGGATCCGACTCTATCTCAACCTCCTACTTCTCCGCCATCTTGCTCCTCCTCTCGGCAAAACTTCAAATGGTAGTAAACCTGGGTGTTCATTTATCCTGGAAAGATAAGTGGCTAGAGTAGTGGTCTGTATGGGCTGTGACCAGTAGTTTGGCTGGATGCCCAGGGACTGGGGAGAAACATAAGTGAGTGATTGGTATCAAGTAGATTTGGGGAAGGTGTATTTGGATAATTCTTTTTGAACAGGAAACAATGTGAAGAGAAGTGTGTACTGTGTGAATTGTCACCAAAGTGTGACCTTAGCAAGGGAGAGTTTTAGTGAGTGTTTAAGATGGGCCCTTCTCAACAAGTCCAGTCATGCTGTAGCCACTGTTGAATGACTGACTACCAGCAGCAAAGAACAACACCAAGTCTCCAATATGACTGTCGTTCCCAGGGGCAGTCAGCCAGCTACCTGGTAGCTAGTTAATTACATTGGACTATTTTTTTTATCATAGAAGGGTAGCTCTTTGTAGTTTTGGGAATAGTTACTCTGGATATGTGTTTTCCTTCCCTGAATGTAAAACTTCGGCCAAAATGTATTTGTAGATTTGTACAATGCCTAATCTACCTTCATGATATTCCATGCAACATTTCTCATGATTAAGTGTCATTTTGAAACAAAGTATGACAGTGGGCTCATGCTAATGGATTTCACTGCTCTTACAATGTTTTCCATGATTCTGAAGTACTTGTCTAGATAGAAGAGTAGAATGGCTCTTTGGTGACTGAGTCACAGCACCAAATGTGGGCAATCCCTTGTGGGACTGGGAAATGATTTCCAGGATGCTGTATATGCTCCCAGTCAGTCTCCCATTGCCCCATTGTTGTTATTCCCATTGCCAAGAATTGCAGGTCCAGGAGTCAGTGTGTGGAAATGGGATAGGCTTCACTTATTAGTGATCCACTAGTAAAATATTTACTTCTTATTCTCATATTAGGCTCTGTTGGTATAGAAGTATGTCAGAGGGAGAGCTGCTTCCACCATGAGAGACAGTAATGATTCCATTAAATTTGAAGTTGATTTGTCATTTGGTCATTTTGGGTTCCTCATGCCTCGAAACCAGTAGACAAAAGAAGTTATTGTACTGAGTGGGAATACTTTTTTTCCAATGATTAACAAAGGGAAATTGTGTTCTTACTATAAAATAGAGATGAGGGAAGTTATACCTGGAGTAGAGAAGAGTCCTTAAGGATCCCTTACATCCTGAGACTAAAGTCAATGAAAAGCTTCAGCAACCTAATTGATGTAGGACTGCTAGTGATCCATACTTTTCAGCTTTAAGGTTTAGTTCACCATCCCTTCCTGCCCCCAGGCAGTGATCCATAACCAACTAAAATGCTTGCTGAGAGCAAAGGAAATGGTAATGGAATGGTAATGAAAGAAGTTAGTTATAAATACCAGCTATAACCACATGACCAACTGCTGAAATGAGGACTGTAATAGTTATTTGTTCTTAATTTTATTATGATGTTTTATATTAATAAAATTTTATTTTATTTTATTATGATCCAACATAAGATATATTAATGATTTACTTTTGTTATAATATGTAAGTTACAGGATATCAAAAGAGAAGGGTTAACATCAGCCAAAGACTGCATCCTTTTCTGAGGATTTTTAGTTCTGTGTAGGATAGTTTGTATCTTACTAAGTGCAAATATAATATTATTGGTATCCTTATTTGGAGATTAATTATGGATCAAGGAGATGAGTATGGGTGCCAGCTTGTGAAGTAGACTGTGATAGCCAGTTTTATGTGTCAGCTTGGCAAGGCTAATGTCCCCAGTTCTTCAATCAAAAACTAAGTGGTGCTGTGAATAAAGGTGAATAAAGTCCAAGTGAATTAACTTAAATTATATTATTTTAGATAATCTACAAAGGTCTGATTTCATCATTGAAAGGCTTTAAGAATCGAACTAAGCCTTCCTTGAAAAAGAAGGAATTGTGCCCATGGACTGCAGCCACACCTGATATATAACATTCCCTACAAATTTCGGACATGCGTAGCCAGTCCTAATGTTCCCATTTGACAATCCTTTGCAATAAATCTTAGTATATATCACCTAATGGTTATGTTCTTTTGGTTGATCCTTGTATGATCTATATTTTGGTACCAGTACTGATATGGTATCGAAGTAGTATACAGAAGGAAGGTAATCAACTTTATTCTGTCTTAGCACATCAGCTGATTAAAAACACAAACTGACAATTTTAGATCACGATTTCCCTTCACACATTGAAATTTAAAACCATGCATTAAAACAGCTTCCTTAAAGACATTGCACAGAGCATGATCTAAGCAAAAGGAGTAGAAATTGAAATATATTTGATTCTTTTTAATGTATTTACTGTCATTAAGTGATTTAAGCTGATATTTCTGTTTTCAAAGCAAGTTTTCCCTTTGGTGTTCAGGTATGTATTAATCCCTTAAACAAATTGGCAAGATCTTTATAAATAAGTTTTGCCTATATTTTCTAATAGACTCCATTTTAAGAAAGTTGTACCTATTTGCACATTAAAATTTACATGATATAAAATTCATGAAAGAAATTTAGAAGCAGGCTTTTATCATGTTAGATATGTTGGAACTGATGGGAAATATTTATATTTATAACAGTTTAATAAATTGTTATGCATTCATGTCACTGTCTTTAGTTATATTTGGTTATAGAATCAATAATGATAATGAATAATAATCTCTGGCAGGAAAATTTTTAAATGTTTAATTATATGTTGTGCTATTTAAACATTTTAAATATGTAATTATATGCTGTACTATTTAATACATAATACATTAAAATACTCTCCTTCCCCTAAGAAAGAAATATATCAATGTTCTTTTGTATAACAAACTCAGTGGTTAAATATTTAATACAAATGTACGTATATTCAGTATGGCTTTGCTCCTAAATGAGCTCTTTATCTTTTCTGCTAAAAGAAAATGTTGGGAGATAGTCTCATTTCATTATTACTAAGGAAACATTGTAAAAGGGTATATATGGAAGATATTTAGTTTAAAACCTGTTTAGCACCATATTTAGATGATATTTTCTGTGTTCATTTTGTAGTTCATATTAAGATTCATCTTTTTGCAGTATAATGTGAACCACACTTTGATTCACAGGATAATAAAGAAACAAAGGGTGAACATTCTCTTTTGCAATGAATCTATACTAATGATTTACAGATTCTTTCTCATATGCTGTTTTGTAGTGTGGTCTCACATAAATCTCAGTGCCATCTACATTTTAATTCCATTAGTTTGGGCCCAAATTTGATTAAACATTTTTTTTTAACAATACATTTCATTATAAAGTTGATACATTGACTTTCTAGAAATGAAATGGCTCTTGACCATGGACTTTGGAATCTTTAATATTCAATCCAGTGTCATCTTATCACACTCAAACTTCTAGATGTGTTATCGAAAGACCCAGGGACAAAGGTAAAACTTAAAGGATTTTATCTGTTGATTGAAGCTATCAAATGAAACAAGTAGCTGTTCTGTAATGTATTGCTATGTTTTTTCAATATACATATTAATTTATAAAAACATGTATTAAATACAATTAACTTTTCATGCAGATTGCTTTTTAAAACATTTTTATGTAACTCTAGGAATTCAGTATTTTTACATTAGTATGGAGGAAAAATTATCTCAATTTTTGAATGATAGTTTTTTTTTAAAGATTTTATTTATTTCTCTGACAGAGAAAGATACAGTGCGAGAGGGAATACAAATGGGGGAGTAGGAGAAGGAGAAGAAGGCTTCCTGCTGAGCAGGGAGCCCGATGCCAGGCTCTATCCAAGGACCCTGGGATCACGACCTGAGCCAAAGTCAGACTCTTAAAGACTGAGCTACCCAGGCACCCCTGAATGATACAGTTTTAAAACAATTTCCAGTCAATATGAAAAGTAAAACTCTTCTTAGTTTATGTATCTAGTTCTCTGCTAAATTCTTTACAAAGGTTTGTAAAGGTTATACCAGGTTAACATTAGAAATAGAATTTGGTAGATTATGGAGTAGAGTTTAGCGAACATGTTTTACTTTCTTAAGGTCTCAAAGCTAATAAATGGTACAAACAGAATTTATATATTTTTTCTTGACACCATGGAACATATTCGTATATATATTATTGGATTTGTTTTCAATATAAACTTAAAAAAATAGTTTACAAACTGATTTCTCAAATATTAAACATTTAAACAATATAACTGTTGATGGGGAATGAGTAAGAGAAAGGAAAGGAAAAGACCCAGCTCCCCCCAGCTTCCCTGATTCAATGGTGTTGTGAAAACTGAATATCCACATGAAAAATAATGAAGTTTGTGGCACATGGGTGGCACAGTTGACTAGGTCTTTGACTCTTGGTTTCAGCTCAGGTCCGATCCCAGCGTCCTGAGATCCAGCCCTGCTTCAGTCTCTGCACTAGATGGTGGAGTCTGCTTCAGTTTCTCTCTCTCCCTCTGCCCTTCTCCTCCTCTCTAAAATAAATAAATCTTTAAAGAAAAAAAAAAGAGAGAATGAAGTTTGATCCTTATACCCATTCCCTTCCCTCCAACACACACATACTTAAAATTAAAGATCTGAACGTAAGATCTAAAATTTTACAAGAAAACATAGGGGAAAATCCTGATGACATTGGACTTGATAGTGATTCCTTGAATATGACACCAGAAGCATAGGTAAGAAAAGAAATGTAGATATATTGGGCTATGTCAAAATTAAAAACTTCAGTGCCTCAAAAGATGCCATTAACAGAGTAAAAGGGAAAAAAGCTTGCAAGTCTTATATCTGATTGAGGGGTTAATATCTAGAACATGCACAAAACTCCAAGGGCTTAACAGCAGCAAAAATAAAAACCTAATTAAAAAATGTGCAAAAGACTTGAATAGACATTTCTCCAAGGGTGATATGCAAATGGACAGTAGCATATGAAAAGATACTTAACATTACCTATTATAAATGCAAATTTCTCTAAACCATAATGACCTGCCACATCAGGCTCATTAGGGAAGTTAAGGGGAGGGAGAGGGAGAGAGGGGGAAGAATGAATAGTAAAATGGTATTTTCTATCTCCATGTTATTTTTCTAGAACATTATTTAGTTGGAATCAAGCAGGATGCAGTCTTTTTAAATTGGGTTATTTTACTTAATAGTATGTATTTAAGGTTCTTTCGTGTCTTTCCATGACTTGAATGTTCATTTCTTTTTAGCATTGAGTAATATTTCGTAGTCTGGATGTAATACAGTTTATTTATCCATTAATCTACTAATGGACATCTTGGTTCCTTCCAAATTTTGGCAGTTATCAATAAAGCTGTTGTAAATATTTGTATTTAGGTTTTTGTGTAGACCTAATTTTCAGCACATTTGGGCAAATACCAAAGAGCAAAATTGCCGAATCAATATAGTAAGAGTATGTCTAGTTTTGTAAGAAACTGTCTTTTAAGGTGATAGTACCATTTTGCATTCTCATTAATGGATGAGAGTTCCAATTGCTATGCATAAGCTAAACTAATTTGCAATTGTCTCATTGTTTTATAGCATTCCCCTGAAGAATTGAAGTTATATGTAGAAGCATCAAATTGGTTGCTAAACGTAGTTCATATTCCCTTCTTTTCATTTTCTGGGGCAGTGAAAAGAAGTATCTTGCTCCTTCATATTCTGTATTAATCCATGAAACACTGTTTCATTAAGAAATGAAAAAATAGGGGGCGCCTGGGTGGCTCAGTGGGTTAAAGCCTCTGCTTTCAGCTCAGGTCATGATCTCAGGGTCCTGGATCAAGCCCCACATCGGGCTTTCTGTTCAGCAGGGAGCCTGCTTCCCCCCTCTCTCTCTGCCTGCCTCTCCACCGGCTTGTGATCTCTCTCTTTCTCTCTCAAATAAATAAATAAAATCTTTAAAAAAAAAAAGAAATGAAAAAAATAGGAAGAATATTAGAATATTATTCAGTTAAAAGTGAATGATAAATGCATAAATAAATGTAAATAAAGCACCTGAACATTATAATCTGATAGTATTAAATGACATGTTTATCTCTCAGAAATAGTGTCTCTGCATAGGGCTGTTGTAATACCTGAGCAATTGTGCAATGACCATTTTTGTGTTTCATAAATATCACAATTATTATGTACTATTTTAAAAAATAAATTAAATTAATTTGGCAAGATAGATATAATTCTGTTGGAGATAAAGAATCTGAGGCCTAGGCAGTCAGTGTTTTCCCAAGATTTCATTACTAGAAAACAACAGAAATTGATTTTTTCCCCTGGAGAAACCAGAGGTAGTACAGCATTCTGTGAGTTTTCAGAAGTGTTAAAATTTAAAAAGGAAACTATTCTGATGGTAGAGGTGGGTGCACTATATAAATTCAAATACATGCTCTATTCAGTCATAAATCTTTATAATACTATACTATAAAGCTATGTTGTTAGATATTAATTATTAATGTACTTGTCCATCTGCCCTACTAAATTTTGAGCACCTACAGGTTTAAAACAAAGTATACTTCAGTTACTCATTAAATCTTAAAGTCCTTAGCATGTAGCTCAATTTATAGTGTTCAATATATATTTTTTTATTAAGAGAGTTAGTGAAGGGACTTATAAATTCACAGTGCTATAGAATAGTAACAAAAGGTAATTTGTTAACTGAATATTGGGCATTTAACTTGCTCAGCTGGAGAAAAGTGGTTCAGTATATTCATTGTCATGATGAATTACAAATATAAATGAACAGATGATATATAATGTATATCATATACCAAACGTGTGTGTATATATATATATCTATACATTATATATGTTATAAATACTTCAGTGTAAAAATATAGAATGAAAATTGCTATATGGAGACAAGAAAGAAATGTTTGTAGCAATTGAGTCTGTTCAGGAGCTTCTATCTCATAATCCTGCTGAGTCCATGGTTCTAAAAGGATGTCTTTCCTGCTGAGAGCAGGCCTTGGCTCATGCATGACTGAGCTTTTTGAAAAAGTGTAGCTTCCTGTAGCAGTGAGTCATGGAGGTGCTGAGAGACCTGGATCTTTACTGATTCAAGTGGCATATGTGGGAAAATCGTTTCAATTTATTACTTTGCCATTATTTATCCAGCCCCAGATTATCTTATGAGTACATGTCACTAAAAGCAAATAAATAAAAATTATTATTATATTAAAAGTAGGAGCGTTTTATGTATACTGTAGGCAATAGTGTCAGTGATTATTCTTAGAAGAAAAAAGCTAAAAATAGTTTTTCTTGTTTTTCAGCCTTTTGCAGATTTTGAGAAAGCAATCCTCATGTGCTTTATATTTTTACAGTAATTTTTATGGTGAGATACAATATGATAGATGCATTGCTTAGATTTTTTTTTCTTGAAGAGAGAAAAATATGAAGGTAATGATAGATTGATGGTGGGTTTTAGAAGTATTTTTTATGATTGATTTCTCTGTAAAGGAATTGGTATGAGTTTGTCATGCATTTATTGGTTCTTAATAGAGAAGGATATTTTTTACTGACAAAAATTATGAACAGAATTTTCAGTTGATTTCTAGGCCAGGACATTTAGAAATATTGACTGGCTTCATTGGATATTTACTTATTTTCTTTTGCTAATATCAATAATTTTGATATAAGACTTTAATTATAGAAGAATGAATGGTATGATCATTTACCAAATATAATTACATGTCTATTTTTCCTAATTGCTGCATAAAGAGTTAGTGATTAATATGATGCATCTGAAAGATTTAGTGGGCATTTAGGGTTCACTTTTAGTTCCTCTGTAGTGAATGTCTTTAAAGTTCCAGTGTGCTCTTTTCTTAATACTTAGTATCCTGACTTCTGTTTTTAACCTATCCTATAATACCACCTGTGCTATTTTCTTCGAGTCAAATATAATTATATAATATAAATATAAATTATTTCCTCAGGTTTCACCCCCTTTAACTTTTCTTCAATATTTGATGCTCATTAGTTATCCCAGCTAATCCCATGTCACCTTTTGTATTAATATCTGTCTTCAGGTTCTCTATTTATATCTCACTGTCACTTTCTGTGTTTCCTTTAATTGTATCTTTATTTTGTATTCACTGATACCTGAGACATTTCTCTCTTGCAACACAGCGCTTACCTTTCTCTAAATGAATCTTCATTTTAAATTTGATTTCACATTTCTAGGTAATATAACTCATACCTTCTTTGATGCCACACAACTGCCTCAAATGCAATGTATATAAAATTAAATTTATTTCACAGTTCCATCTCTACAACCAGAATAGGTCCCTTTCTGTATTTTACCTCTTTTGAAAATCCACAGAATAATCTCCTTTGCCTTGTTTTTCTAGAAACCTTCTGAATGAGACATATATTAATTTACAGTGTATGATATAATTTTACATATATTTTCCCAGCTGATATTACTACCAAAAGCAACCTGTGTTTTATAGTAAAACTAAGGGACTTTACTAAAAATGAGTATAATTATAAGAATCTCATTACTTATTTATTGAGACCTTTACTTTCTGAGAGGGCAAAGTAAAATTGGCTTTCATTTAGATAAATAGATTACCAAATATTTCTTATCCACAGGAAAAACAGATGATACAACAGAAAAGTTTAGATAAGTTAAAAAATTTTATCTTGTTTGATTGAGATAGACCGGGAAACTACACAGTAAAGTTGAGGAAAAACAAGAAAGGCAGAATGCCTATAATCTTCAGTGTGGGCAAATAAAAGAGAGAGGATTGAGGGATAGTTCTCTGCTTTTTAGTTTTGTATATAGGTAGAAGGAGACAGTGTTTCTTCCTTAATCTTGGGGAATTGATGTAAAGACCCTAGCAAGTCCAGTAGAATGCTTTCTTGTGAGAAGTCTTTCTTGTCAGTTTTTGGAAATGTATGTTATTTTCTGAATCTCATATGCTGAGGGAAACTGATTAAGAATATGGGAAACTATACCTCTCTTATGAGATTTAGATTTTTAACAATCATCAGAGATGTTACTGTTTCAAAGGTATCTGCTAACATCAAATCAAAAGCAAGATGAGCACCATTGATCATTTCTGAGACTCAGAGCAGGAGCACACAGGAAAGAAGAGCTCAGGATTTAATCAACGAGTCCTGTTTGTAGTTGTTACCATGTTACGAGGGTGTGTTTGTGGCCCCGGCTATTGTAATAGGTGCTCCAATAAAACAAATATCAATATGTTATATACATGGCACACATTATACAAATCTCATGAATGATGTCCCAAAGAACAACATGTTTTTAGAGCAAATTGTACCTTCACTTCAGGAATTGACTAGGAAATTTGAAGGTTGTTTATCTGAATATGACCCAGTAATATTTGGTGGCACTTCTCAGTGCATCCATAGTTATTATGGGCTGTCATCCATTATATGCAGTACTAAGATTAATATTTTTTATGCTGTAATTAATGTGTAGGTATCTGTAATAATGAATAAGAAGTATGAAACATACTAGAAACATTTCAAGAATAACTCATGGTTCTAGAATTCCAGAGAATTCTGATTTCTCAATTCTGAATCCCAAAGATTAATATCTGTTGGTAAATGAGAAATATTATGAGTAGATTATAATGTTTGGGGCTCTACAGTAAGATTGATTCTATTACTATAGATTTATTTCTGTAGTTTAGAAAGCCCCAACAAAATCTGGAATCAAAACACAGAAGGTTTAATAATTCCAGTCTTAATTCCAGAATTTCTATTTTTGTTAGATTTAGTGTAACAGTATTCTTCTACCCATTCTTTCCAAGTGCTTTAGAATTTTTCTCTTAGATACCTGATGAAGACCTCATCATTTCTCTTGCATGGTAACTTGCTTCATTTTTGCAAGTTTCTACTTTCTTTATTCACTAAAATACCTCTTAGGCTGTCTTCCTAAATAAACTTTTTTTCTATATCCCTCCCCTTTGAAATGATAATTTTAGTCCTATGGTTTTAAAAAAATGCAGGTAATCCCCAGGGCCTTTGAAAAATGACTATTTCCATTACTTTTGTCTTTTAAATCTCATAAAATATCTCTTATGGCCCACAATAATTTGGAAGAATGCATAAAAGGGAGTGTCAAGAAATGGAGTTCTTGATTGATGCTATGCAAAACCCTCCATAACGAAATGTCACTTTGGTATCCATGCTGGTATCCATCCATCCATACTTCTTTCAATGAAGTTATATATATATAATGCACATAAATATAGTCACAAAATCATGCTTCTCCCTAACAAAATAGCTATCCTTAGAGTTGAGAATACAGCAATCCTCTCTCCAGATGGAATGAAGAGCACTTTTTCCCCCATCTTCAGTGAGTTTTTTTCTCTCTTCTAGTTGAGAGGAATTCCTCCTGTAATATCTTATAACTTAATAATGAAATATATGGTTAATCACTCTTAAAAAGAATTAAGAATATAATAGGAAAGGAGAGAAAAAGAATTAATATATAGACAAATTATTTACTTCAAAAACAATTAGGAAATACTCATACCTATTGTAGTCCTTAATTAAAAATTGGGTCACATAGTTGTCACTAGTTGTATATCTGTATTGAGTAAGCTCATATTCATAAACTCCATGTGATCCAGCTTACATTTTTCTCTATCTGATGATCCCCTAGCCTTAAAGTACATCCCCACACATTTCCTAGGTTTTTTTTTTGATAGCATTTGGCAAAATCATGAAATTACATCTTTGTGTATCATATCTTCTAATGAGGTTATACTTTGTTGCTCATCCTCAAAGTTCTTTTTAACTGGAGTCTGGGCTTCTTTTTGACTGGATACACATGGGATCAATGAGAAGTGAAGGAATGTAATAAGGCAAAGTGTAATAAGTCAAATTACTACCTTAGTATATTTGTGTCCTAATCCCCAGAACCTGTGAATGTGTTACCTGATATGGCAAAACGGACCTTATAAATATGATGTAGTTAAGGGGGCGTTGAGATGGAACTTTGTGCATTTTGTGGGGTAGGCTTCAGAAGAAAATAGAAAGGCTAAAATCAGATAAGGAGATATGTTGATAAAAACGGAGTCCAAGACTAAAAGATACCACACTGCTGTCTCCGAAAATGGAGAAAGGGTCCTGGAATGTGAGCACCTACTAGAGGTGGAAAAGATAAGGGAACAGATTCTCCCTTAGAGAACTTCCAGAAGGAATGTAGACCTGTCTCAACATTTGTTGTAATTTGTGCGCAGAAACAATAGGAAGGTAATTAAGGGGATACATCTTGGAGAGGATCATTTTACAAAGCAGTTATTTCAAAGGAAGTTATAGTTTTTTTCAGGCAAGGGAAGATAGATCTCATCGAAGGTATAAAGAGATGCTTCTACTTGCAAAGGGGGATCAGAACAATGTAGAATTTAAGTTCCTTGGTTTTATCGGAATTTATCTATAGGCTTACCCTGATTCTCAGAGTTGTACTCCTACAAAATTAATCCACGAATATAACATAAAACACATTGAAAATTCTGGAATTTCTTTTGTGTTATAACTCAGTCACAAGCAAGATTAGATTTGTGGCTTTGTTTTCAGCAATCTTAACCTTACAATATGAGTTTTGGAGCATTCATAGAAGCAAGATCTCAGCTTGGTAGTTAATTAAAGTCATGAGCTCATCTTTTCACTCTAAGTTCTCTAGTGTATTTGGAAGCAATTGCCTAACTCTGTTATATCCTTTATTTCCACTATATATATATATTTTTTTTAAAGATTTTATTTATTTATTAGGAAAGAGAGAGACTGAGAGAGAGCATGAGAAGGGAGAAGGTCAGAGTGAGAAGCGGACTCCCCGTGGAGCTGGGAGCCCGATGTGGGACTCGATCCCGGAACTCCGGGATCATGACCTGAGCTGAAGGCAGTCGCTCAACCAACTGCGCCACCCAGGGGCCCCTCCACTATATTTTTTATGGCAACAAATAATTTGTCACCTAATTCTCTTTATAGACACTTGTTTACAGGTGTCCACAGGTGATACTTAAGTCATTGTTTTGTCATCTTTTCATGCCTCTCCACATTTCATGAACTACTAGCACTGTCTTTAGCACTGGAAATACTATCATTAATACCTTGAAATATAGTCATATAAGAGAAATCATTACAGATGAAGTATACCCAATTCAGATAATCCACTCTTTAGGTTTTGTTCCACTAGAAACCTATACAAAATTGTATTTTCAGAAAATTAGAGAAGAACTCACTATAGAATATGGATAAAAGCATTTATTATAGGCAGCAGAAGGGATAGTTAAAAAGTCAAGGTGAGATAGATGCTTCTATATCTGGAACTAGATACTAAAGTCAGTAGGGCTGTCAGAAAGATAAACAGGAAGTAAGGAGAGCAAGGAAAACCTTGAGCCAGTGTGGGTGTGCTTGTGCTCACAAGGAAAACGTAGGACCCTCCTCAGTCTCTAATTACCTGGATGTCTTCACCTTCAATGACAGTGTTCCACAGGAGAGGATGATGCCATTTATCATGAAACAAAACATATGTCTGGTTCAGGCATTCTATGGTCTTAAAGAAGAAATCCATTAGGAACTAGAGATGATTTGGGCCTGCTTGTTGGATTATATCAACATCAGATGAGGTAATTATGTGATAAGAAACAATCTCTCACACCCTGCACTGACTTTTTGAGTATAAAAAGAATGTACCTGCTGCTTCACTTCATTTCATTTCATTTCATTT
>JAPYYJ010001708.1:0-13805 GCA_028533885.1 Nasua narica | reverse complement strand
TGAACTTCCTTAATAGCTTTTTTGATTTCATCTTGGTTAGATTTTATTTCTTTTATTTCTCCCGAAAGGGATTTTATTTCTCCCGAAAGGGATTCTTTAATCTCTTCCATGCTTTTTTCGAGCTCAGCTAGCAATTTGATAACTATCATTTTGAACTCTATTTCCGACATATTACTGATGTCTGTACTAACTAGATCTCTAGCCGTCAGTACTGTCTCTTGTTCTTTTTTTTGTGGTGAGTTTTTCCGCCTTGTCATTTTATGGAGCTAAGAATAGATGAGTGAGAGAGAAAAGTACTCTGGAGTTCTTCGGTTCTCACTGATTGATGAACTTGGTCTTGGCTGGATATTCTCACTGATCTTCTGGGGAGGGGCCTTTACAATTTGGTTCTCAGATGTCTTTGCCTGAGGAGGAATTGCCCCACCCTTGCCCAGGGAGGGGCCAAGCACTTCACTCAAGTTTGCTCTTGGGAGTCTTTGTTCCCTTAGCGCTTTCCGTACCGCCCTGGAGGCCGGGAATGCAAATGGCGGCTCCCAGTCTCCGCTGGAGGAGCTGAGCCCTGGAGTCCCTGCTCCTCAGCGTGCCCTCAGAGGAAAGCAGTCAATCACTCCTGTCTCCTGGGTCCGCACAAGCTCTGAGCTCAGCCACCGGTGGCAGCACGCCTCTATCTCTGGCGTACGGCCCCGTCTGGAGTCTCCAAAGCCAGCAGGTTCCTGCTGCGCGCTGCTGCGCCGCTCCTCCCCAAGTTGGAAGGAGGGGGTCTCTCCGGAATGCCTTATGTGGTCCCCACTCGAAGGGTCGCGGCCATGGTCTAGGGTAAGCCCCAGCTGAAAACGCACTGAACGGCTCTTTCTCTGCCGCCGGCTTCTCCGCTCTGATATCTGGGAGCTCTGCCACACTCAGACACCCCTGGTCTCTTTATGATCTCGCGGGTCCTGAAACCACTCTGTTCCCGCGAGGGCCAGGCCTCCGGCCTAGCCTCTGGAGCAATGTCCCACAGCGGAGGAGACTCTAAAAGTTCCGATTTTGTGCTCCGCGGCTCTGCGGCTGCAGGGAGCCGGCCCCTCCCCCCGTGGTCTCTCTTCCCGTCACTTTGGAATCACTTTTCCAAACGTCCTACCTTTCCTAAGGTGGTCGATTTTCTGCTCCTAGAATTGCTCTTCTTCCTCTCTTCTCCCTCCTGTTGAGTATGCTGGCTTTTAGAATGATTTATTAACTATCTAGATGAACTTCTGGGATCTGACTCTATCTCAACCTCCTACTTCTCCGCCATCTTGCTCCTCCCCCCCTCCGTATTTATTTTTTGTATAATAAAATCTTTCAAAAATATTTATTTATTTATTTATTTATTTATTTATTTATTTATTTGTTTATCAGAGAGAAAGAGAGAGAGAGAGAGCATAAGCAGGGGAGTGGCTGGCAGAGGAAGAATCAGGATCCCTGCTGAACAAGAAGCCCAATGTAAGACATAATCTCAGGACCCTGGGATCATGACCTAAAACTTAAGGAATGTTTAACCAACTGAGCCACCTCAGCATCCTGTAAAATATTTTTTATTCACTTACTTTTTGCCTTTGTATTATAGGAAATATAATAAGATCTTTTTAAAACTACTTTATCAATCTCTGCATTTTAAAAAATATTTTATTTATTTGATAGAGAATGAGAGAGACAGTGCATGAATGACATGGCAGGGTCAGAGGAAGAGGGTGAAACCGACTGCCCACTGAACAGAGAGCTTGATGCAGGACTCAATCCCAGGATCCTGGGACCATGACCTGAGCTAAAAGCAGATGCCCAACTGACTGATGCCCAATCCAGACACCCCAATCTCTGCCTATTTATTTATTATTTATTATTTTAAAGATTTTATTTATTTATTTGACATGGAGACAGAGATCACAAGTAGGCAGAGAAGTAGGCAGAGAGAGAGTGGGAAGCAGGCTCCCTGCTGAGCAGAGCCCGATGATCCCAGGGCTAGATCCCAGGACCCTGAGATCATGACCTGAGCCATAGGCATAGGCTTTATCCCACTGAGCCTCCCAGGCGTGCCGATTATTTAATATTTTAAAAATATTTTATGTATTTATTTGAGAGAGACAAAGATAGTAAGAAAGAGCTCAAGTGGAAAGAGGGAGAGAAGCAGACTCCCCACTGAGCAGGAAGCCTGTTTTTGAGGCTCTATCCCAGGACCCTGGGATCATGACCTCAGATGAAGGAGACACTTAACTGACTGATCCACTCAGATACCCCCATCTCTGCCTTTTTAATTGTAATATTTAGATCTATAATATCTAGTATTTGAAAATTAAAAATGCCCATTTAGATTTAGGTTAACAATATTAAAATTTGTCAATTTCACTGGATATATTCCAAATATTCATTAGTTTTATCCAATGAAAACTTCACCAGATACTGTAAAAATTTTCAGTAATCATATATGAATTCAAAAGAATTTAAAGGAACATATAGTATTTTATATTTACTCAGGTAGGTACCATTTATTTTACTTTTCATAAAGGTACTTTTTTTTTCTTCTAATTTTCCTTCAGGTTGAAAATCTTTTAGCACTTAGTTGTAGAATTATTTGATGGATTTTTTTTTTCTTCCTCCCTTTTTTTTTTTTTCCTGTTATTGTCTGTTTGTTTTTCTCCCCTGCCTTCTAGCTTGATATTTTCTGACAAAAATATCAAGGTCATTCAAATAGTTGTTTCCCTAAATATAATGTTACATTATATTTCTCTGAGTGTTTTCAAAATATCTTCCTTATCTTTGGTTTTCAGCAATTTGGAATATAATAGTGATATTTGGCCTGGTCATGTTTGGAGTGTTGTGTAAAAAGTAACCACAGAAAATGGGCAGACTATAGAGCTCATTGTGACTTTGGATAACAGCCATTTTTCCATTATATCACAGAAATGAAATGTTCAGACATATAATTATATGTATAAGGTGTTTTGCCAAGGATTAAAATAGTAAGTTTCAAAAAGGCAGTGAAAACAGTTCTGACTTATAAACAATAAGAATAATAAAGATGTATTTTTAACTTAATCTCTGCCATCATATACCAAAAAAACAGAGAGAGAGAAATGCTATGTATAACCATTTTTACATTTATAGTTTCTAATTTGACAGTGAGTTAATATGTGGAGATATTACAGGTTTATATTTTGTCTAGCACATGATTTTGGCTTGTGCACACACACAAAATGATGGCTGATCAAAAAAAGGTAATAAATGGTTTTAAAAGAAGTTACTAAGACCTTTGAAATTTGAGCTAATAAGGGAAAAATTAAATTTTGAAGACTATTTGGACAAACAAAAGATATTAATGTGTATTATTTATTATTGGGGTAATAGGACTTGTTTTGTTGTTTTGAATCTACTTTCATTTCCATTTTTTCAAACAATTAACAGATTGAATGTGTCTTTCTCCTCTTTTGATAAGGTATGTGAGTTTGTATCTTTTTATGATGTCATCTGAACTCTGCATTATCTAAGTTATGAGATCCTACAGGGCAAGAGTTGTTCAGAATGGTGGGCCAGGTAATCCCTTTCTCTAGGTGTGTTTTAAAGTCTGTCACCTAGATCTTAAATTTGTGTTGTTGTTCTTAGCCAAGTCTTGGTGAAAATAATTCCTTGGGATACATCCTTCAGTGACGAATCTCGGTGATGAGTATATAGAATTGGGCCTAGGATTTGATAATGTTGTCTCTGACTGAGCAAAGGAATTAACTTCTGCCTGAGGCTAATTATTTTGTACCATACAAATAATTTCATTAAAATAGAATGCCCACCAGCCAACTTCTCCATGAGGTCACAGTGAGTTAAATTTTAATTTGAGGGATGGATTAAAATAATCACATCTATTTATCTATTTTCTATCTGTCATCTATCTATCTATCATCTATCAGCTATCATTTGTCAATTATCTATCTAATCATCCATTCTTTCATCCATCTACTCTATCTATCTAATCAACTATCTATCTAATCATCCATCCATCTAGCTAGCTCTGTATTTCTATATCTTGCTCTCTCTCTATATATATTTCTTACTATCTAATATCCTTAGTTCAAAGTCTCCTAATTTCTCTACTCCTACATCCTTCCCAAAGGGTAGTAACTAAATGTTTTCATATTGAACAGATATTTTTAGAAATGGCAATATCTATGTATAATATTCATAAAATATCCTACAGTTTATAATTTTGCTAAGAATTTTATTATATGGGGCGCCTGGGTGGCTCAGTGGGTTAAAGCCTCTGCCTTTGGGTCAGGTCATGATCTCAAGGTCCTGGAATTGAGCCATGGGATCTAGCCCCACATCGGGCTCTCTGCTCAGCAGAGAGCCTGCTTCCCCCTCCTACTCTGCCTGCCTCTCTGCCTGCTTGTGATCTCTCTGTCAAAAAAATAAATAAAATCTTAAAAAAATAATTTTATTATATATCTGTTCTAGAAACTTATAATGATTGGCTTTATTATCTTCCTTTTGCAGATTAGAAAACTAAATGTAGAGAAGATTATAAAGTAATCAGTTAATAGGTATGAAAATGAAACTTGAAACAATGACTCCTATTTCAAAGACTTTCTTTATTCACTGCATAAAGAGTAGAGTGCAGGGATCATAATGTGGTGGACTTTTGTGTCATAATCTATATATAGCCTCTAGCATTCTGTGAAAATTCTGATATCTTCTAATTTCAATATCAGGAGCTGTCTCATAACCATCCACTATGTCTTTTAGTGGTTTAAGAAATTTGGATTTTAGAATCACTTATAATAAGATTTTGTGGCTAAAGAAGTTAAACTATGATTTCTCTTTGTAATATAGAGGAGTCAAAAATTAACTGGATAGGAGAAATAAACAATTGTATATAAACAGTCAGAATTTTAGGATTTCCCCTCTTCAGAGGCACTGGTATGATAACTGGTGAATGAATTTCATATATGATGCTAAAAGATGTTTTCTATTATTTCTATTAATTCCTTCAGGATATAGTTTATTTTGTTTTAAACTGCAAATGAAGAACACTTCAAAAAACATTTCTATTTCTATCCTGTTAAACTACCCACTTTTTATAACTCCAGTGTTAAGAATATTCTGAGCCTGAAGGGCAAGAAAGCATTGGTAAAAGAGCCACATATTATTTTTAATAACATTTCCATGGACATTAGTGCTTTTTTGAAGTCACTGAAACAAGATTTTAGTGATGTTGACATCACTATGACTTCAACTACATTCATTCCTTCTACTTATGCTGCTTTTGGAAGCTCGTAGCAAAAAGCCTTATATGTCCTCAAATGCAGATTAGGATAAAGAAAAGAGCATGTGTCTGACACCTCTTCATTGAGAGTAGTTTGGCAATACTTCTGCTTACTTCTCAAGCTTATCTTCCTCCACTTCCTCTTGTATATACAATGCTCTAGTTGTGGCAGAATACTTATAATTTCCTCACTTTGTTTCATCTTTGTGATTGCACAATTTTCCTCTCTGTTTTGAAATATCTTCTATTATGTACCTTTATTCTATGGTAGCTCCTTGTTTTTGTTTTTTTTTTTTTTTTTACATCCATCTCACTTCTTTCCTTCTTAGTTGTTTTTTCTTTCATTCCTAAAAAGCAGAGTCAATAATGTATTTCTTTTTACCAGAACTTATAAAGGTATCTATTATGGTACTTCTAATTCCGTGTTCCATTTTAAATGTAACTGCCTTTCTCACTGTGTGGGTTCTTTGAAATAATAAAAATATCTTATTTACCACAGCATCACTAACCATACTGTCTAATTGTAAATTACTCAGTCAATTTTGTTAAGTGAAGAAACATATGTGTACATGATATCACTATCACATGTATTCAGGTGGGATAACTTGTATGCACATAGTTAGTAGCCTAACAAAATAAAAGTTGACTTCTTACTCATGCCATAAGCCAGTACATGAAGAAAACAGGGCAAATAAGGTGGGGGGACAAAGGGTTTATGTCCTGGATCAACCAGAGAACCAGGTTTTTTTTTTTTCATGCAATTTATCTTTAGATGCTCCACTATGTTCTCTACATCTAATTAGACAAATAATGTAAGAGGAAAGACAGTGCAGAGGATTTAGAAGCCAGAACTGACAGTAGGATACACATCACTATATCCACCATATCAATGTCCAGAAATCAGTTCTTTGTTCCTGTTCAACTGAAAGAAGTATGGAAAATGTAACTCCATGCATAGCAAGAAATGAAGAGAGAGATACTAGTAAAATCAATCATTCTTTGATTTAATATGTTCTACTCAGTTGGAGAAAAACACTCACACCACATTTGTTAAAAATGAAGCAATTCTTCTATTTGGATTTTAACTTCAATTTGACAAAAATAGGTAGTTTGATATTCTTAGATGGTCAGCATGAAGACACAACCTTCAGGATGAGTATTTTCTCTGATTTATAGGGAAAACTTTCCCTCTCAGGAACCACTCCTATCTGATAGGTGGCAATGGATTGACTTGACTCTTTTCTGTCATCATTACAGTTCAATGTCATCTATGACAAGGTCTATCTAACCAACTAAACTGAAGCCAGATAATGGCAAAGAAAAAATATAGAATAATAGTCAATTAATGATATTATAAAGTGATGTCCTGATCATTAATGAATGGCTGAATTACCTTGCTTAGTTTCACAGAAATGTCTTTTCTGATGTCTACCATACTGTTTCTTTTCCAAATGAACTTGAGTTACTTCTATCTTGACTGTGACTGTGCAGGAATGCCTTCCCACTATGAACAACTAGAACCCTCCTCCCCCAACACACACACACACACACACACACATACACACACACTCACACACACAAACACACACACACACACACACACACACAAAATATATATATATATATATATATATATATATATATATATATATATATATCCACTGTTTTCAGATATTGGTCTTCACAATAGAAAATACAGGACTGAAGTCCTTGAGGAAAAGTAAACAAAGTGAAAATTATGATTTAGTTCTTGGAGATGGTTTGGACACAACAGAATGGAAAGAGAATGCAAATCTAGCAGTATCATTTAGTTTAAGAAACAGGCCAACCAGCTAATTTTTTCATAACAGAAAGCCTGAGAAAAAGTTGCTGCACAGAGAGAACTTCAGAGAACACCATGAGGGAAAGGCATTACTTCAAGACATTGTCTGAGTAATGATCTGCACATATGTAAGGTAAAATTACATGAGACTGGAAAGAAATTACCAGAAAGCAGTAGACCAAATAATTCCAGCATTTCATGCAGGGCTGAGAATATTTTTTGTTTCCACCCAGCCCATGTGGAGAGACCTCATCAAACATGGGCATTAGGCGGAGTCTTCAAAAAGGTCACACCTAGGGCATGAAGCTCAGTTAAATCTGGGATAATTGCTGCTCTACACTTTTCTAGTCAAACTTCAATTTGAGCAAACCAATTGTAATTAATTATCCACTGGAACATGTCCAACCAGTTTTACACTTTTTAAACGTCATTAAGACTCAGGCCCAGGGCTATAAACATTAGAATATCCCAAATTCAATCTAAGTATAATATATAACAGCATTATAGCTAAATGGAAGTGAGGGGAAATTCAGGAAATGTTAAAACAAATGATTTAATTTAATAAATCATAATTCCTATTATATTTTGTGAGTTAATGATAAGAACAATATAAGAATGAAACTTTACAAAACAAATATCAGAGATGAAATAATTAGAAATGTTATTAAAAGAACACAACAAAAGAAACAAAAATTAGAACAAAAATAACAAAATGATAGATTTAAACCTAATTATATTAGTAATTACATTAAACTTAAATGGAATACAATTTTCAAGTAAAGTAGGAAGATTATCAAACTAGTTAAATAAAAAAATTTATTCTATATACATGAGACTAATTCATTTGTTGTTAATAACAACAAAATAAACAATATGACCTTACTGACATGTATAAAACATTCCACTAAAAAACCCTAGAGTTCATTTTTTCGTCAGTGAGCAGGGAACATTTATAAAAAGTGACCATAAGATTGTTTATAAAATACACCCAATAAAATTCAAAGAATCAAAATTTTAAAGAGTTGTTTCTCTGATACAATAGAATGAACTAGGATATAATAACAAAACATAACTAGCATATCCCCCAGCTATTTATTAATTAGTTCATACATTTCTAAAATGTAATAACAGATAAAGAAATAATCCCAGCAAAAATACTTGGAACTAAATAATAATGGAACTATATCAGAACCTTGTGAGATGGTAATTGAGTTTTTGTATCTAAGCTAAATAAAGTCAATATCTTTTCCTAATTATAACTAAAACCCCCATGCAGTAGCCTGTAGGTATTGTACTATGTAATTATGATATATATTCCCTAAAGAATCACTAGAACAACTTACAAAAAGTATAGCTAAAAATTCAAAAGATAAATAAAAATAGAATATTAAAAATTATTCATATAACCCAAAAGAAGGCAAGAAAAGAACAAGGGGAGTTAAAATCAGATACAGCAAACAGAAATAAATAATTAAATTATATAGCCCTAAGTCCACTCGTATCAATCATTACACTGAATATTAATTGTCTAAAAATGATAATTAAAATAGAGATTTTTTTAAACTTCATTAAAGGATCTGATTTTATGCTCTCTACAGGAGATATAATTTAAATAAAATATAGATTGGAAGAAAATGGGTATAAAAAGGAATTCTTTGTAAACAGTAAGCATATAAAGACTTGAGTGTTTACACTAATATCAAGTAAAATGAACTTCCAAACAAAAAGCATTACCAGAGAGAACAGTATCATTCTATATTGTTAAAAGTGACATATCAGGAAAATATAGAAATAATAGAACAGAACTTCTTAATAATATAAATGTAAAATATATGCAGAAAACGACTAAATTAAAGGAAAAAAATAGACAATTTCACAGAGGTTTTCAAACATTTTCTCAAAAACTGATGGAAAACAAGGAAAAAAGGTAAAAGCTATTGGAGAACTGCATAATACTAACAAATACATTGAGGTATTTAAACTTTTTGGAGTGTTCCACTCAACAGTTACAAAATGAGTAGTGTTTTCAAATGCATAGGAAACATTCAATACCGTAGACTACACATTGACCACAAAAGAAGTTTCAGTGAATTCAGAAGGGTTAGAGTTGAATAGAGAATATTCTGTGAACATGAGGAAATTAAAAATGAAATTAATAACACACTTATTCAGTAAAACACAAGTATTTGAAAATTAAATATTTAAAATTCCCTAAGATGTGAAATTCAAATGAAAATTACAATGAGATATCATCTTTTATCAGTCAGAATGGCTAAACTCAACAACATAGGAAACAAGCAGTGTTGGCAAAGATGCTGAAAAAGAGGAACCCTCTTGGACTATGGTGGAACAGCATTATCAAAATAGCCAAATTTAGGATAAGTCCAAATATGTCCATTGACTGATTTTTGGAAAAAGAAGATGTGTCAGAAAACAGATCTTGTGATCAGTTGAATGAAGTCTTGCCATTTGCAACAACATGGATGTAATTAGAGAGTATTATGCCAAGCAAAATAAATCAGACAAAGCAAAGTACCATATGATTTCACTCATATGTGGAATTTAAGAAACAAAACAAACAAGAGTAGGGGAAAAAGAAAGAGGCAAACCAAGAAACAGATCCTTAACTATAGAGAACAAACTGATGGTTACCAGAGAGAAGAGGGGTTGAGGGTTAAAGAGGTGATAGGGATTAAGGAAGACACTTGTGATGAGTACTTAGTGTTATATATAAGAGATGAATCACTAACTTCTATACCTGAAACTAATATTACACTTTATGTTAACTAACTGGAATTAAACAAGACATCTGAATGGCCAATGGACACATGATAAAGTGCTCAACATCACTTGGCATCAGGGAAATACAAATCAAAACCACAATGAGATACTACCTCACATCAGTCAGAATGGCTAAAATTAAAAGTCAGGAAACAATAAATGTTGGCAAGGATGCAGAGAAAGGGGAAGCCTCCTACACTGTTGGTGGGAATGCAAGCTGGTGCAAACACTCTGGAAAACAGTATGGATTCCTCAAAAAGTTGAAAATAAAGCTACCCTATGACCCAGAAATCGCACTACTGGGTATTTACCCTAAAGATACAAATGTAGTGATCTGAAGGGGCACATGCACCAGAATGTTTATAGCAGCAATGTCCATAATAGCCAAACTATGGAAAGAACCTAGATGTCCATCAACAGATGAATGGATAAAGAAGATGAGAAGATGTGGTGTGTATACACACACACACACATACACATACAATGGAATACAATGCAACCATCAAAAAAAAATCCTGACATTTGCACTGAGATGGATGGAATTAGAGGGTATTATTATAAGTGAAATAAGTCAATCAGAGAAAGACAATTATCATATGATATCTCTGATATGAGGAATTTGAGAGGCAGAGTGGCGGATCATGGGGAGCACGGAGGGGAAAAAAGGAAATAAGGTGGGACTGGGGAGGGAGACAAACCATAAGAGACTCTTAATCTCAGGGAATAAACTGAGGGTTGCTGAGGGGCAGGGGAAGGGATAGGGTGGCTGTGCTATGGACATTGGGGAGAATATGTGCTATGGTGAGTGATGTGAATTGTGTAAGACTGATGATTCACAGACTTGTACTCCTGAAGCAAATAATACATTAAATGTTAATAAAAAATTTGGCAAAAACTTCCCTAAGATGCTTTAATATGATCAAGATGGTTGCTTTGTAGGGAATATATTGGATAGAGGTGATATTAAGATAGATCTTATAATAGCTAAGTGAAAGAATATGATGGTTTCAACTTGAGTAGTGGCAACAAGAGTGGAGGGAAGAATGAATTTTATAGGAAAAATATCAGGGGATACCTGGGTTGCTCAGTCATTAAGCGTCTGACTTCAGCTCAGGTCATGATCCCAGGGTCCTGGGATCGAGTACCACATTGGGCTCCCTGCTCTGTGTGAATCCTGTTCTCCCTTTCCCACTCCCACTGCTTGTGCTCCTTCTCTCACTGTGTTTCTCTCTCTGTCAAAAAAATAAATAAAATCTTAAAAAAATAAAAAAAAAATCAGGCTTCTTATTTTCTAAAGTTGGGTGCTCAAAGTGGGGAAGAAATCAAGAACAACTTTTGAGTTCTAGCTTGAGAAGCTCAGTGGGCAAGGATGCCATACATTGAGATGTTGAAGAGTGAAAGAAAATATAGATTGAGAAGGGAAATTAAAGTTTCATTTTTACATATTTTAAGTTTAGGTTACCTTTAGGGCTTGCCAATGATGCAAAAAACAAATTTTTGAGGTTGTTACCCATAATTTTATAATTTAGTACTGACTGGGAATTTTGTGTTTAAAAATAAATGGGTTAAACCATCTAGGAAGAGAGAATAAAGAAAAAAATAGAAACTGTCTCAATAATATGCTTATTGTTTTTCCATACAATATGTTCTCTCCAGAGACTTTCTTTCCATTCTACAAAGGCAACATATTCTCTTCTGGTTTGAGGCCTATGTATATGTTACCGACCCTCTCTGAGATACTTTCCACTACTTTTCACCTCACTAACTTCCACACTTACATCTCATCTTAATTTAAATATTATTCCTTAGAGAAATTTTCCCTGGCTTCCAATATAAATTAGGTGCATTACATTTATTGACTTGTGAATATTGCATCCCAGGAATAAATTCCACTTGATCACAGCAAATGACTTTTTAATGTAGTGTTGGATTTGGTTTGCTAATAATTTTTTTGAGGAATTTGTCATCTATGTTCTTCAGACATATCAGCCTGTAGTTTCTTTTGTTGGAGTGTCTTTATCTGGTTTTGTTTTCAGAGTAATGCTGTCCTCATAGAATGAATTTGGAAGCTTTCCTTCCTCTTCTATTTTTTTGAAATAGTTTGAGAAGAAAAGTATTAACTCTTCTTTAAATGTTGGTAGAATTCACCTGTGAAGATATCTGGTCCTTGATTTTTGTTGGGGTTTTTTTGATTACTAATTCAATTTCATTGCTGGTAATTGGTCTGTTCAAATTTTTTATTTCTTCCTGCTTTGGTTTTGGTAGGTTAGATGTTTCTAGGAATTTATCTATTTCTAGAAGAAATATTCTTTTTTTTTTTTTAGAAGAAATATTCTTATCATCAAAGATGAGAAGTTGAGACTGGAAGAATTCTGAACACACAGACTTTATTAAAATATTTTTTGTCTTCCTTTAGTCATTCATATGGTTTAGATACATTTCCACAACTGCCTTTGTTAAACCTAATATAAAAACATTGAGGTTTTATCATTTCTTTGGGTCTTTACTTTCTTATGAGGCACTCATGTCATGAAATTTTTACATAATCTAAATTTATGTGATTTTCTACTATTAATCAATCTTATGTCTATTTAGTTTTCAGGCCCAGCCAAGAACTCAAAGAAGGCAGAAGTCAACTTTTGCCTCCCCTACATGGAGATGGTATAGTCTAGGCAAGAGATTGGAAGTAGTAGTAGAAATAGATAATGCAAGAAGAACTCATGTCAGGGGATGCATTTTAACTTGCATTTGTTGACAAGAGTGTGAGAGTCAGTAAATAGGAGCTTCTAGTGCCTACATTTGCTCATCACTGATTTCTCCAAACCACTTTGTTCACAGGCTTCTTTGACCACATGCTTCCTTTTTTCTTTTTCTTTCTTTCTTTCTTTCTTTCTTTCTTTCTTTCTTTCTTTCTTTCTCTCTCTCTCTTTTTCTTTCTTTCTTTCTTCTTTCTCTTTCTTCCTTTCTTTCTTTTTTTTTTTTTAATTTTTATTTGTTGGTTTGGTTTTATTTTCTTGTTACTCTTGTTTCCCTGGCTGCTCTATATCATCCACCTTGCTAGAAGCTTCCCATCCAATCACTGTTTAAATGTTCAATTTCTTAAGAACACATTCTAGATCATTCTCTCTCATATAACTAGTCTCATTCCTAGATTACTATAACCATTTTTATAGGTTATCCTTGTTATCTCTTTTATATTTATGCCAGGCCTGACCTCTCCTCTCAGTTTCAGAAAATAGCATACATTGCTTCTATTATAACCCCATTTGGTTGTTTTACATGCCCATGAAACCTAACGTGATCAGAACCAAATTCATTTATTTCCCCTGAATACGTTTTCATTTTATTTATCTTATATAGCAACTTGATCAACTTACTATTTATTCAGAAATCTAAATGTAATAATTAATTAATTTCCCCCCTCCTGCTCCACAGGCAATCAACCCCATATTATGTTCATTATGTACCACAAAATCTCCACAATCTTTCATTTTTTCCATTCACACTTTCTTATTCTAAGTAAATTTATACCATCAACAATTACCTGTAATATACACTATCTTTACAATAATACAGTATCTTTATTTTTATATTTTTTATTAAAGTATAGTTGACATACAATGGTGACTTAGCTTCAGGTGTACAATACTGTATGTTTATAATCTCTTTCCATTCAATTCTATTCTATATCCTGGAAGAAAAATAATATTTTTACAATTGTGGTTTATCTTAAATCAATACTACACTTACCATTTTCAATATTAGTTTATCTTATTGAAAATAAGTACTGGAGAATAGGTATTATTTCTTCCTTGAATGTTTGGTAGAATTCCCCAGGGAATCCGTCAGGCCCTGGACTCTTGTTTTTTGGGAGCTTTTTGATCACTGCTTCAATCTCATTACTAGATATTGGTCTATTTAGGTTGTCAATGTCTT
>JAPYYJ010001707.1:0-13807 GCA_028533885.1 Nasua narica | reverse complement strand
AAAAAAAAAAAAACTCATCTTACTAAAGAAATACTTCCATGTGGGAAAAAGAAAAATCATATAGAACAGAAGAATTTATGATGAAAAGCTACAATCTTTCAACCTTTCTTTCTCCATCCCAGTCCAGTCTCCAGAAGCAACCTCTTATATTCATGTCTTTGAGTTCAAGCCTTCTAATAATTACCTCCATGCCTCTAAATAATATACTTCCATTCCTTGATGCTTTTTTTAGCTTTAGGCAATATATGTTGACTCTCAGCTATGAAAGGCCAAGGCTTAGCTCATTTGTATCAGACCCCACCAGTCTACTCCTGCAGTGTTTGATCTTTATATTGTTTACTTTTGAGTTATTTTATTAGATAACTTTTTGATATTAGGTATTGTATTTATATCTCTCTGATTCCCACTTTATCTTCTTTATTACATTTCTCTATTTTACCCCTCCCTTGCCAACTCCCACCTCATCTCAGCCATGTCTTACTTTTACATTTTCAAGATGGCTAACATTTACATCTGTTCTGAAATAATAAACTTTTATGGGCTTTTGCTATAGATTGAAAATCAAAGGACAGCGCTGACATTATTATAACGATGTGATTATTGCTCACTGCAAAGCCAAGTTGTATGTTAGGATTCCATTTTCTCCTTTATGAGCTCAATGAAATATCCTCTGGGATACTCAAGATATAATGGTTGTAGCTTCAAGGTCAAAAGGTTTCTCTTGCCTTACATTGCTACAGTTGCTTGAGGTTGTAGAATGCTTCACAGCTGAACCACGAGTTTCTCACATATCTTCTGACTGTTGCTTCCATTGCCCTTTTTCCCTGGAGTTCCTAATGGACTGATTCATTGCCCATTCATATTTCCAAGACAAGGACTAGGTAGGTGATACAGATTTCCTCTGCCATATACAGGAAGACGTGCTGCTTGATCACAGTGTACAGGATGGGGCCCATCACCGGCAGGCTTTGCTCTGGGGTAAGCAGGCCAGGACCCTCACCTCAGGCCAACATGAGGAGAACATGTCTCTGGGCAAAAACATCCAACACAGACTCTTAGCTACTCCCTATCAATAACCTTAAAGAGGAGCCCACCAGAAATTTTATCAGGGATAAATGCTGGGCTGTGTGTAGCAAGAGGGAAGAAGGGGAAGACACCACTGCCTAAAAAACTGTTTTGTGTATAGATGTTCAAAGAATCTTCTGTTAGCCCAATATTTTACCATGCTCTGCTGTCTTAAATGCCAGTTTTGGGCTTGGAGGCTTTCAAGGGATGCTCTGGACAGATCTCTGCAATCTCCTACTTCCAATGTTTGGGGATGTGGTTCCACGTCTCTCTTTCATCTATCAGCATGTCCCTTTTCACTTTTCATCTTCCAGAAATCTGTTTGAAATATCTCATCCACTGATTATCCACTTTCCCATTCTTTTCACGTTCAGAAAATGAACGAATATAAAACTCACCCTCTTGAACAGGTCATACTCTGTGCATGGCATCATGTTTGTCCCTTTATCTCTAAAACAGTTAAGTCTTCATATGAGTTTTCCATTGCTCCTGTGACAAATTACCCAAACACAGGGGCATAACACAAGTCGATTCTCTGACACTTGGGAGGCTAAAAGTCTGAAATGAGTTCTGTAGGGCTAAAGCAAGGTGTAAAATCTAGGGCTGGTTCCTACTAGAGGATCCAGGAGAGAATCTGTTCTTCGGCTCTTCTAGTTTCTCATGGCTGCAGGCATTCCTTGATTCATGACTACACCATGCCAACCTCTTGCTTCTATGGTCATATCCATACCTACTTCTCCTTCTGCAGTCAAATCTCCCTCTGCCTTCCTCTTACAAGGACACTGTGACTACATTTAGGGCCTGCCTAGATAATCTAGGATAATCTCCCTGTCGCAAGACTCTTAAATTAATCATGTCTCCAAAGTCCTTTCTACCAAACAGGTAACACTCAGAGGTTTTGGGGATAAGAATTTGGGTATCTTTGGGGGCCTTTTCTCTGCCTACCATCAGCTTCCTTCTCCTTTTTGTTACCACATACATCCCTTTAAGTAACTAGGGACCATGGATTGATTGAGGCATTGGCTCTCAACAGTGAATGCACATTAGGACTAGCTGCTTTTAAAAAACACCATAGTCTTGGCTTGATTTTGGAGCTAAGAGAATTAGAAATTCTGGAGAGTTTGATCTGGGTATTATGATTAATTTTTTTTTTAAATCTTTGTTTTGATAAAATTTCCAGCTTAAAGTTGCAAGAAGCTGCAAAGAACTCACATATACTCTTGATTTACCAACTATTTATATTTTGCACCATTTTATCATTCCCACTATTTTTTTCTGAACTTTGTGAGACTGAGTCCTTCACCTCTAAAAGTCCTTCAGTATGGATTTCCTAAAAATAAGAATATTCTCTTTCATAACCACCATGCCGTTACCCAAATCAGGAATTTAACAGAGACACAATGCAGTTTGTACCACCCCCCTGGAATATACGCCATGATATCAGGAGTGCAACCCTGCTTTTCACTGTTTCCTTTCGCCTAGAAAATCTTTGCCCATTCCCAGCCTTTGTGAATTACTTGTATTGTGTTTCTTGAAAAGAGCATATAGTTGGGTCCTGCTCTGGAAGCCAGATAGAGAATCTTTGAGCAAGTGAATTAAGCCTCATATATAATTACTGACAACATTGATGGTCTCAATTCTGCCGTATTATTTTATGTTATTATTATGTTTATGTTACTTTCGCTATGTTTCCCTACAGAATTTGTTTTCATCCTTTTCAAAATTATTTTGGTATTTAGGATGATAAATATTTTTGTTTTGGAAATTATTTTTGTATTTATACCTTTAAAAAAACACCCCTAGTCATACTCTTTTGGGTGGATACTATTAAAAACCCAGAACATTGTAAGTGTTGGTGGGGATATGGAGAAACTGTAGCCCTTGTGCATTGTTGGTGGGACTGCAAAATGATGCAATTGCTAAGGAAACAGTAAGGAAGTTACTCAAAAAAAACAAAAATTGAACTACGATATGATCTGGAAATTCCATTCCTGGTATATATCCACAAGAATTGAAAGTGGGGTTTTGAAGAGATAATTCCATAACTGTGTTCATGGCAGCACTAGTCACAGTGGCTGAGAGGTGAAAGCAACCCAAACCTCCGACTATGGAATGGATGAACAGAATGTGGTGTATATGACCTACTACGGAATACTGCTATGCAGCCTTAAAAACATGAAATCCTGTGACATGCTGTAACACGGGTCAATGAGGCATTATGCCGGGTGAAATAAGCCAGTCCCAAAAGGATAAGTACTCTATGATTCCACTTACCTGAGGGATGTAAAGCAGTCAAATTTGTAGATGTGGAAGGTAGAATGGCGGTTCCCAGGGGCTGGCCATTTGTTCAGCAGCCATGGAATTCCAGTTCTACAAGACGGAAAGGTTTTATAGATCTGTTTCACAACCAGGTAAATACACTAGTATTTACACTAGCAAATGTAAATTACACTAAATACACTACTATTTACACAAGAACACTAGTGAACCACACACTTACACATCCTTAAGATGGTAAATTGTATGATGTCTCTTTTTATCATAATAAAAAACAAATGCCCTGAGCTCAGTGCTGAGTCACTCGGCAGCTCTCCCTTCCAGTCTCACATCATCATTCTAGTCCAGCTTTCATCCCTCCTCACATACTATTCATCTCCCTCTCTGGCTTTTCCCAGACTCGCTGCTGAATCTTTTTTTAAATACTAATGCCCAGAGTAATCTCAGAAAAGGTCCACTTTGTGCCACGCTCTCCACTGATAGACTCATCGATGGTTCTTTGGCAGTGCCTCCCACTTGGAACAGATGAATTTGATTTGGGTCTCAGCAGGGTCACTTACCAGTCACATGACCTTTGTTAAGCAATGTAAGGTGCCAACATAGTTGCTGGATCATAACAGGAGTTCAGTAACCATCCTTCCATTCCTCCTTTGTTAAGATCTGGTATCCCATTGCTCATGTCTGCCCACTCGCTCCCTAGACCCAGCCTCCCGCCCTCCCCCACCAACTGGTACAGCTATCTTGGGGCTCTGAAACCAGACTTATCCTTTAACACCAAATTCCAGTTCCACCTCTTGCCTGAACACTCCAGCCAGAAAGGATCCTGCTACCTTGAGCACCCATGGAACACTCACGTGAAACCTTTCAGTGACAGTTTACGTGCATTCTGCCTTTTTACAAAAATGTAAATAAAGTTAACTAAATGAAAACAGAAACCCAAGTACAGGTAAGGAAGGGAGCAGAAGGAACACTCCCCATCAGAGAACTGAGTAATTCCATCATTTGCTTTGAAACATGTGGCTTTGCTTGAAAAATTAAGGGTCCCATATCAGGGAGATGTCACCTTAAACCGTTTGGCAAGTTACACATTGTAGAAACCTGTTGTACTGGAAGCTCAATGAGGGCAAGGTCTGTGTCTTAAGCATCTCCGTCCTTGATACAACGTTGTTGGAAAGCAAAAATATTTCTTGTGTAACAGGATCGCTACAGCTGACAATGACCGGATGCTTATTATCTACTTGGCTCGTTCTAAGAGCTGACCATTAAATCCTCACAGTAAGCATGTGAAGTAGATCCCGTTATTAGCTTCATTTTACTACAATTAGGCCCCGAAACTGAGGTTCAGAGCAGTCAAGTAGCGTGACCAAGTTTGCGCAGCAGGTGTGTGGCAGAGGCTGAGCTGGGGTATGAATTCAAAAGGTCGGTCTTTAGAATTCATGCTGCCCTGCCTGTGACGGCCTGTCATTGATGGGTGAACAAAATATAGTCATTTAATTATATGCCTGCAAACTATAGTTGTTCCCATTTTGTTTTGTTCCAAGAGAGAGACCATATTGATATTTTCTGTTTCACTGAATTTCTCAGCAAATGAACGTCAATGATCCCCCCAGGGCTGACCAGGTGGACTGGAGGGAGAGGTGGGGTCAGCGCCTCTGCATTTTAAAGCTGACCCTGCCAGCTACTTGATGTGTGGCCTTGAGCAAGTCACTTAACCTTTCTTGTTTCTCAGCTCCAACTTGCATCACCGGGCATTTACATAGGATTTGTTGCCATAGTAATAGAAAATAATACTGACCTATCTCTCAGGAGTGAGTGTCGTGGGGATTAACTAATTTACAGCTGTGAAGAGCTCTCAACATATGAACTGCTAAACAATAGTGAGATCATAAAGAGAATTTAAAACACCATCAGCTTGTAGAGCGTGCCCATTTGATGCCCATCATTATATGTTTAACTATTAGCATTACTACTCATAATAAACTTTTATGAGGTACTTTAGGTGGTTGAAGTGTTTTTATGAGAGCTAATTAGTTGTTCCAACCGGCTCTATGAGGTAGGTCAGTATTTTTATCATGCCTGTTTTGGAAATTACATTAAATTGGTGCATGCGTCATTAAAAAATCTTAAACTTCAAGGTATTTGGAAGCATTCTGCGATTGGAGACAATCCTCATATAGCTATCACACCTAACACAAAACGCCAATGGCAGGGCGTTGGAAGAGCAGCACTGTGGTTCCCAACATAGAACACTGGCAAGTCTTTTCATTTTTGTTTCATGTTTACACAGTAACGATGTGGCAGTTCTTAGGTTCTTCTGTGTATCAGTCAGGATGGATTTAAGAAAACAGCCCATTTTAGATATTTCAAAGAAGTTTCAGATAAGAAATTGTTTATATATTTTTGGATGAGTTATAAAAGCAAACAGGAGGAGTAGGTGCTGGGTGAACAACTGAAAAGAAGAGGTCATTCTCAGCAACTAGTAGCTTCAGGAACTACTTCCATGGCTGGGGGCAAAAAAGGTAGGAGATCATGTTGGCAGAGAACTGGAGCCCACTTGCTATTGGACTAGAACCACAGAGAGCAGCCCCACTGTGGGAGCTAGAGTCACAAAAGAAAGCAGCCACCTCCAGAGATGCTGGCAATTCAAGAAGAGAACAGCTTCTCCTCTGCTCCCACCCTCTCATGTTGGGCCTGTTTCTACCAGCGCTTCCCACTGGTAGAAACTAATAGGAAGTCATAGGTGAGGGAGCCTGAGAATCATGGGCCGTAGGTTTCTAGCTCCAGCTTCGTACAGCTAAATGGAGGAAGGTGGACGCAGGACTGAAAAAGAGCAGGTAAGTACCTGGCCTGTCTTATAAGTTCACTAAGTTTTTCCTGGAGCTCAGGAGATTCAGAAGCTTGCTCCAGAGCCTTTATACCACGAAGTAGTGGACTTGCCCTTTAAGCTCAGGTTTGCTAACCTCACGTGTGATTCGTGTGATTCGTGTTCCCAGGGTGACCTTTGATCTCTCTCAGGCTTAGTGTGCCCACCTTCCCAATGGGGCTCCCGTGGCAGGTGGGTAAGAATGTTTATCTTTTACTGTCTTCAAGGATGGAGGCTTTAATTAAATCGTGTACATAAAAATACTTGGTTGTTGCTAATGCAACCCCAAAACTCAAGCAAGTACTGCTATTTATCAATAACGCTTGGAAAAATATTTGTAAACATAAATCCAAGATTAAGATGAGATTTCTTTTTCCCTTACAACTTAGTTGGAGCGCCTTACATTTAGACCATGGCCGAAAACTGAGTGTGTGGGGGGACCATTTTTCAGGTGGAGGTTGCTGTTCTTGTCGGATTCAAGTGGAGCTTACACAACAGGTTAAAAAGTTACTTGCAGCTCCTCACTGATTCTGATTGGCTTCGAAAAATGCTGCCAGGTTTCGAGTCACACACCTTTTAAAACCAGTATTTTTCCATGATTGCTAATAATCCTAGAGTATAGAGAGGCAACGGAGATGTAATACATGTTCATTAAATACTTGACAAGAAAGAAATAGTGGATATCCGGTCTTCTGACGCCCACTCTATGAGTGGGCGTGCTGGTGCAGGAGAAGGAACATTTTGGCTCGGTAAAATGAGACCAGTCATTAACCTCTCTAACCCTCTTCACTGGTAAAACAGGAGTGCTTGCCCTCCTACTTAGGGTGTGAATTTGAGGATCAATTGCGATAACACATATTAAAGTGTTTGGTAAAATTTAAAGTGCTGTCCCGATGTCAAGGACGACCGCCAAGTTGTCTTCTGCTTCCTAGACCGTACAAAAATATGGCTTTTGCAAACATTGAAGAATCCTTATGAGGAGACAAGACTGTGTAGCATCCTATCATCCGTCATTCCCCAATGTCATGAACTGTACTTAATGTTTATGCCCGCCCTTCCCCATCAGAGACAATGAAATCACTCTTACGGACTGTTGTTTTCCCAAGTAACAGCCTTATCATTTGTATTGCTCTGAGAAACACTGTGTTGGAATCACTCGCCCCAAACCCCTGCTTTTCATCAATCTCTTTTTGGCTGCAGAGCCCCGTGGAGGGAGACAATATCCAAATTGCTTTCAATCCAATAACTCACCCTAGACAACAATAAAAACGACGGCAAATCTCAACCCCAAACACTGGATGTTCAGTGACTCGTGCGTTGGCAGGTGAGCAAACATTTGCAGGAATTCTTGTACCACCTTTGATCTGTTTGTGTAAGATGCCAGGCTATGGTTGTCATCTTTGGGAGCTCTTTTCGTCGAAGTGATCCAACTATTTTCCTCTCTGTAGGCTCGAGACCATGCTCCTCTCTTTGACTGAACTGGATTGGCAGGGACTCCAGCTCTGCTCCTTCTTCCTTCCCATGTGTCCCCAGAGGCCATCAGGGCCAGAGGCACATCTCTAAGCAAGGATGAGGGCTGGGTCTGCCTCACCTGGACAGATCCCATAGTCCGGAGTCCCTTCTCCTCCCTAGACTGATCTCCTGGGCAGCAGTTGATCTGGATGTATTTCCTTCTGTTTAGTGGTCCTAATGTGACTGGAAGAGGGAAGAAGGAAGAACGATGTGGGTCCCGATTTCCTAGGTATCCCCTTTCGTGTCTGTGAACCTTACACAGGAATGCTCTACGTGCAACAATGAGAGAGTATGCGTTTGTATCGACGAGAGCAGGGTGATGAACAATATTGGCTCCATTAAATTCCACCCTCAATAATTCATGGACTGGGATGGAGCTGCAGGAGAGACCAGTTTGATTTCAACTCCTCAATGCCACAGATACTTCAAAAACAATTTGTGGGTAAATACTACAAGTCTCCAAAATTAGTGTGCTTACTAAAAGGCAACTATACCCAAAGGAAACCTTCCTGTTTGAATTTAATTGATTTAAAATTAGCATTCCCTTTGTTTTGATGGCTCCGCTCTTGTTTACTGGGAAAACATTTGTAGCAAAACACATAGTGCCTGTGTACCTGGGCACTGAATAGTCTCACTGGCAAATACTCTCTACCACGGCGCCTACATACATATTTGGCTCAGAGACCTGAACCACTCTCAAGGAACTATTCAAGTCTCCCAAGGAAATACTATCTCCGCTTGACAAGAACGATGCCGATGTTTAAAATCACCTGACAGAACAGTCCCACGGATATTCCTTGGCCCCTCGAGCCACTGGCCATGCGGAGAACAGCAGAAAATAATTTGTTAAGAAACTGTTACTGTTAGGCTGTATTGTTGGTTCCCCGTTACTTTCCTTGATTTTTGAAATGATGGAAAACACGGGAAGATGGGGTGATTGGTTGTCTACCGGGGACTGTATAGCAATAGACCTTTGTGATTGTTGTAATGCCTTTGTGGCTTTGTCAGTTGAAAGAAGGAGAAGATTCTCCAGGGGATTCATAGCATAGAATCTTAGAAGATTCTAAGAAATCAGTGAGAGATGCAAATGATCATTTGAAATAAAAGTTCTCATTTACTTTATGGTTCCTACTCCTCTAACAGTTTAAATAGAATCGTGTATGTGTGCATGTGTGTGTTAAGTGTGTGGTGCATACATACACATATATGTTTCTAGATGTAAATACTTACGTATTTTTTTATAAGCACGTTGCTTTTTCATTGTGGGGAATAAGAAAAAACAGAAAGAATAAAATAAATATCAGCTTTGGTCTTAGCACCCAGAGGTACTGTTCTAACATTTCTTCAAAGTATACCTAAAACCTACAGTGTAATATTTTAGTAAAAAAGGAATCATATGGGATATCCTTTACATAATTTTAAATCCACTTCTATTCACTTAGAGTATTAAGTGTGTATTTCCATATTCCATGCTCTACATTATATTAATAGCTTTACAGAATTTCATCAAGTGATATATCAGTCCCATATTGTTAAACAGTTAGAGTACCTCCAAATTTTCCAAATTCTAATGCTCTGGTAAATATCCTCAAAGCTACAGGCGTTTCTTGAGGATAAATGACTAGAAATGGAATGTCTGAGTTAAGGGATATGCAGAATTTTTAGGCTTTTGATACGTCTTATGAAATTTCTATCCATAAAGGTTGTGCCAATTTTATTTTATCACCAGAAATATGAGGGAGTGGTCATTTCTCCATATTTTTCTTACTATGTTCAGTTAGCCAGCATATCATCAGTTTTTGGTGTAGTGTTCAACGATTCATCAATTGCGTATAACACCCAGTGCTCATCACAACACGTGCCCTCCTCCCTAATGCCTATCACCTGATTACTGCATTCCCCCACCCGTCTCCCTTCTGTAACACTCAGTTTGTTTCCTGGAGTTCAGAATCTCTCACGGTTTGTCTTCCTCTCTGATTTCTTCCCTTTTAGTTTTCCCTCCCTTCCCCTGTCGTCTTCCACACTATTCTTTATGTTCCACAAATGAGTGAAACCAACATTGGGTATTGAACAGTATCTTTTCAATCTTACAGGAAATATAAAGTGAGGGATAAACCACTGAAACAATGTAACATTAATAAGATTGCTAACAAAAACAACTGGTACCTATTATGGACTGAGTTGTCCCCCGCCTCCCATTCATACATTGAAGCCCTAAACCCCAACTGACTGTTCGGACATAGGACCTTTAGGGAGGTAATTAAGGATAAATGAGGTTATAAGGGTAGGGCCCTAATGCTATAGGACGGGTGACCTCACAAAAACCGGAAGAGACACCAGACTTGCATTCTTCCTCTCCACGTAAGAAGATGGCCATCTGCAAGCCAGGGCTCGCCAGACACCAGCTCTGCTAGCATCGTGATCTTGGACTTCTAGCCCTCGGAGCTGTGAAAAAAATTAATTTCTGCTGTTTAACTATAATAACTAGCCTGAGTTATTTTGTTATGGCCAACTGAGCTGAATAATATGGTACCTTTGTAGGTTCTCGGCAAAGCCCAGGCATTCAGCATGGCCAGAGGCTGCCCCAGGGAATTTTTTTTTTTTTTTTGCCCCAGGGAATATTAATAAAGCACAAAAGAACAGAGTGGAAATGCTGGCTTAGGGGCGTAGAGATGATACAGACGGAAGTGGAACTCCAAGTTAGTGGGGCTGCTGCTACTGAGGTGGGCGCAAGAGCAGGTGTAGCCTGCTGTGAGCCGAAAGCGTAGGTACAGCTTTGTATTTCTTTACCTATTTGTAATAGATCTACAAGGGCTACTGCCTGTAAAAAGCTGGATTGAGGGTTTTTCCTTTTATTTTCTCCTGATATTCTGGCTCCCCTTGCTTAAGAAAAAACTTATATAAACTAACATAACATCCACCGTATTTTACTGACATCATTCGCCCAGGTCTAACCATGTAGAAGCTAACTGGTGTTTTAGAAATATACTTTACAGTAGAAGGGACTGTAACCTACCTCAGTTTCCTCAACTGTAATTTAAGGAGGTTGGAAGAGATCAGTGAGTTTAAAATTGGTGTACTGAGTCATAGCTAAGGCCACACCCTCCCCTCTCCAGAGTAGAGCGGGTGCTCTGGGGCAGGGACCCAGTGTGACAGAAATTTACCCAGGATGGGGTACCTCCTCTTCCTTGCTTTATTAGAACAGATCTTGCTTTTGTTATATATGATTTTAATTAAAGAAAATGTCTGTTATGGGCTGAACATTTGTGTTCCCCCCAATTCATATGTTGAAATCCTCAACCCTCCATGTGATGGGATTAAGCGGTAGGGCCTTGGGAGGTGACTAGGTGATGATCCTGGAGCCCTTTTGAATGGGATTAGAGCCCTTGTAAAAGGACCCACTCCCTCTGCAGAGCTCTCTTGCTCTCTTTCCAATGTGTGGAGAATACAGTGAGAAGGGGGCAGTCTGCAAACAGGAAGAGGGCCCTCCCCAGAACCTAACCATGCCGGCACTCTGACCTTGAACTTCCAGCCCCCAGAACTGTGAGAAACCAAGGCCTCTTGTTTATAAGCCACCAAGTCTGTGGTATTTCCTTATAGCAGTCCGTAATGACTATGACTTAGGTCCTTCATCTTGAAAGATTTGAAAGGCTTAGGATAGGATGGTATTAAGTTCCCTTTGGATTATAATTCTGTGATCTCAAAAACCGGTTTATCACCTGTGTAGGACTTTGCAAACTTTATAACACTCTTTAACATATACATATTCTCGGGGTGCCTGGGTGGCTCAGTGGGGTAAAGCCTCTGTCTTCGGCTCAGGTCATGATCTTAGGGTCCTGGGTTCGAGCCCTACATGGGGCTCTCTGCTCAGCAGGGAGCCTGCTTCGCCCCCATCTCTCTGACTGCCTCTCTGCCTACGTGTGATCTCTCCCCTCTCCGTCAAATAAATAAAATCTTTAAAAAATATACATATTCTCATCCACTGAACACATCTACTCCTTTATACAGTAAGGACATGCATCATCACTCTCATTTCATATATCTGGAAACATTAATTAAGGGACCTCCTAAAGTCATAGAGCTAGGAAGAACTAGACCTTCGTCTAAGGTCTGCTGACGCCAAGCTCTGTTATTTCTCTGACACTCCTGTGAGAAGGAGCTAAGAGCTACATTCCTAGAAGCAATGAAGAAAATAGAGTAGTAACCCTAATATTTAAAAGCATAATTAAAAAGTATAATATGTGACATGAGTTTTTATTTTTAAGATAATTTTGTAAGATTGTTTTTCTATGTATCACTGGTTTTTTTTTCTTAAATATTTTATCGATTTATTTGGCAGAGAAAGAGAGAGAGAGAGAGAGGGAATATAAGCAGGGGGAATGGGAGAGGGTGAAGCAAGCTCCTCACTGAGCAGAGAACCCAGTGTTCAATCCCAGGACCCTGGGATCATGACCTGAGCCAAAGGCAGACTCTTAATGACTGAGCCACCCAAGTGCCCCGATTCTTGTGTATCTTAATAAGAGTTATGTTTTGGGGGGCACATATGGTCTAGAACAACCATGACAATGAATCTAGTGAGTTTGAATAGAAGGCCATTATTTTAGGACCTACAGAAAAACAGAATAACCACTCAGCCTACCCTACTTACAAACAAGGAGTCTAAAGGAAAATGTCTCCTCAACTTTGAATTTACAAAGTTTCAGTTAGGAGTTGACAAACCCTGTCTCTTCCCCAAATGCTCATCACCTCCCCTTTTCCAGGCTATATTCCTCTTTCTACTTTGCAACAAATTGTAACTTCTTTTCTTTGGTTTCATCACCTTTTTCTTTTTCTATTTTTTTATTATTTTTTTCTGTCCTACAGTATTGTTTAGGGACCCTGACCCTTCAGGTTTATGATGGTGAAACAGTCATGCCTAGTGTTCTATAAGGTTATTCCAGTACGATTTTGGACAACCTCCCAAGATCCTCCTTGATTTGTCAAATTGGCTTCTTTTCTACTCTGGACTCTACCTGGCTCCTGACCCATGGCTGCTTTTCCTGTTCACCAGAAGCATTTGGATTTAGCTTTTGGCCCTAATTCCCTTGGCTCTGACTCTTGGCACTTCTTGAGGCCTTGGCTTGGTCTCCCTGTTCTGACTCTTTACGTTCCAGACAGCTCAGAGACAGGTGCCTATCCCCTATCCTTCTGCCCCTGGAGCTCCCCCTGGGGTACCGGCTCACGGTCAGGCCTCTGAGCCCCTTACAAGGTGTAGGAGGAAGGGGATAGTGGCCATGTAACCAGTGGGGATGTGTTTCTTAACATCATTCTTATGCTTCTGAGAGTAACCTTATTATCCACAATAACTACCATAATAATACAGCAAATTCTCTTGGAATCCACACGCTGTGCCAGGCATATGGTATGCTAAATACTGATGTGGGCAATCCCTTTGTGTTGTTCTTATTTCCTCAACTCTAGCACATGTTGCCTGGGCTCAGGGTCATGTCTTATACAGGTAACGACTGGAATCTAATGGAGCTAATGGACTTGTGTGGCTCTTAGCCCCTGACTTTATAACATGAAGTCCTTCACTGATGGATGTGAGAATTTAAAAGAGAGAGGAAAAATATTGAGCATAAGCTTGACAAAGGTCTTGGAGTTTCTATCATCTTTTGTTTCACGTATATAAATTTTATATACAGTCAAAAGATCCACCTTATTATACTCATTTAAAAAGACTTCCAATCTCTACTTACACCCACATGACTGACTGGAAAAGCTTCCATAGTCCTCCATGACAGTCTTCTAGTTTGGGGTCCAGTCTGTTCACTGCTCAAAAATGGCTGTCTCTGACCTGAAGTCTCAGGCTGTAGTGGTACTTGGCTGGCTCAGTCGGTGGAGCATGTGACTCTTGATCTTGGGGTTGTAAGTTTGGGCTATACGTTGGGTGTAGCGATTACGTAAAAGAAAACCTTAAAAAAAAATCTTAGGTTGTACTGGTTGTTATCTGATAGTGGCTCTTATGTGCTGCTTAGCTGTTTCTGCATACAAGATAATTGTTCCTCAGGGTCCCTAGCATCACTTAGCTGCAAGAATGACAGCCCCCCT
>JAPYYJ010001706.1:0-13807 GCA_028533885.1 Nasua narica | reverse complement strand
CTGTATTAAATGTGCTTAAAGTGTTAAAATAGTGAAGTTTCTGTGATTTGATTAATTGACACCCCAAAGACCTGACCTATTCACCTGCTAAAATGCTAACTATGCAAAGGTTAGAAAGTGTGAGAAGAATTACAATTAGCTGGGATTAGGCCGAGAAAGAGTTCACTATCTAATTTAATGGCATATTCGGTAGTTTACTAAGGGATCGAGGTTTGCAGACTTTGTTAATTTTGGTATGTTACATACAATCTATTGTTCCTCCATTGATATAACAGTAAAATTATTACACTGAAAAGTCATTGAAAAGAGCCCTTTATCTCTCTCCTCTGTTTCTGAAATTCCACGGGGTGCAGATTTCCACAACTTCACTTACAGTTAAATTTTTGCCTTCTATATTGCTCCTTTTTTTTTTTTTTTAACTTAAAGCGTTCTCCTTTTGTTCCAATGCTGCATATCTAGGTCCTAATAACCATCCAAATCCCAGTAGAAATTCTACTCAGCCATAAACACCTTAGTGTTCTAGCTGGTTAGAAGTAGTGTTTCCCTTCCCAGAAATTTCTATACTTAATGTGTCCTCTTAGGTCCTTGTGCTTGTATATGTTTATCATTTAGCAACATTTTTGAGTCACACTAATTGCATTTTTAAAAATGATAAAGTCAAATATGAAACTTTAGTTTTGATGAATGTTCTGCGATTATGTAACATGATAACATACGGGGAAATTGGGTGAAGTGTATGTGGGAAATTTCAGTACCATATTTGCAACTGATTTAAATTTACAGTCTTCATAGATCATAGGATTAGTCATTTTACTTGAATAAAATGTCTGAGGTCAGCCAAATGATGGCGTTACATAATTATAGATTTGCAAAAATGAAAAACAGGGTGATAAATAATAACTTTCAGACGACAGAGTTTGTCAGATTTCCCTGCAGTACTAAAATCAATGTGGGGTTGATAAAAGATCCAAAACAATCCAAAAAAAGAGAGATTCCCTCATCTCAATATTTTTGTCAATTCACTACTTTCTTCAGATCATTTGCTGACCAATAGTCTTTTCCCAAGTACTTTTTTTTTTTTTAGATGAAATTTAGGCCATTAAAATCTTTTTTGAAAGAAATACTGATGAATACATTGTCAAGGGGGGCAAAGAAGGCATTTCATTTAAATGAAACTCCAGAGACTTGCCTTAAGTTTTCCTTATAATAAATGCCCATTGAGAAGCAAGTGAGAATTTTTTAAAGAATTAAGTCATAGAACCTGAAAAACCAAGAAATTTACAAATCCCACATATAGTGACAAAAAAAAATCTGACATCTGCAGTTGATCCATTCATTAAAATAAGACAATCTGTGCAGCCCATTTCTGTAACTCTTTTGCAGACTGCCTTAACTTTTCATTCTCATAAAACTGGAGATGGGCTGTTTGTTTTATTGGTAACTGCGGCAGTAGCAGAATGGTCCTATACTTGCCAGTCCACAAACCCCATAGATGTTTATCCACTCACGGCAGTGCCAGCCTGCTGCATTATTTCAGCAAGTGACGTTCCTCGATGAAAAAACAGCAGCTGCTCACTCAAAATAAACTTGTTTTGTTTATGCTGTCAGCAGAAAGCTGTTTTAAAAAAATCATTAGTTGCATCATGCTGTTGCAGGATGTTAAATTGTGAAGCATAAAGAAACATTTCTGAAAGATAAGCACCATGTTACCTCTGCATCTTCAACACAGAGCATTTCTCTCTCTTTTCTGAATTATTCAAATACAGGAAAGATTGGTGATCTCCCATGTTTAGACACAATGTTAATGATGCCAAGATGATAGGTTAAAGCCCCTGGCAGGCTAGTAAACTTTACACAAAGGAAAACGTGTGGAAAACACGATGCTAAGGTTAAGGGACCTGGAACCAATGCTGGCTTAGCTAACCACAATCTGTATGACCTTGGATATGTCTCCTGATCAATCTGAACTGCATTATTTTTTTCATCAATCTAATGGTCCCTTTAGAACATCACATTTTATCATGTAGTGTTTTCATTGTTAGTGATTTTCATCAGTTCTGAGAGCATGCATGACTAATGTATAATTTACTCAGGGTCAGAATAAATTTCTAAGACCCTATTCTGCTAAAGCAGTCAAAAAGATATTTTTGTATTAATAATGACACCTTTATTACATTTCTCAACTTAAAATATTTGGAAGTGGATTTTTGGATGTCTTTTTCCACCAATGGATATGGGTAAAATAAATTACAGGGCACCTATGATAAATTACTATACCACTAGTATAGTATTCACTTAGAAATTTGAATTGCATTCATGAGAATGCTGTATGAACTGACATTGAGCATCAAAAAGCATTATTACTTAAAAAGAAAATAAGTAGAAAAGTGGGTTATATGCAGCTTGTCCCATCTTTGTAAAATAATTGCATATACACATATATATACCTACACAAAGTTGCAGGGTAGGATACTATTAAACTATTTTAAATGGTTTCCTCTGGGAGGGATATTAATATAGGAGCTCTCCATTATCATTTTTATATGTTTGTAATTAAAGGTTTGTAGTTAACATAAATGGCTAAAGTATATATTTTAGTGAAAATACTTCTTTTGAGGTAGAATTTTAAGTGTAAGTTTTTACAAATTTTGAGCAACTTGTGCCCTTGTGCCACTGTCATCCAGAAAAGTGTCTCAGAGCCTTTTGTAGTCAATTGTCCCATACCAACCCTTGGCACCAGACAATACTGATCTTATTTTTTCATTAATCGACTTCTTTTAGACATTAGCGTAAGTGGAATCATATAGTCTCTTCTTTGTATTTATCTTCTGTTGGTCAGTATATTGATTTTTATTGTGCGCATCTACATTGTAGTATGAAGCAGTAGTTTCTTCCTTTTGTACTGCTGATCAGTGAATATGCCATGATTTGTTTTTCCGTCCCTCTCTTGATGGATATTTGCATTATTTCCAATTTTCTAATTTTTCCCTATTATGAATAATGCTACCATAAACATTTATGTACAAGTATTTTTATAGGCAAATGCTTTATTTCTCATGGGTATATAGCACTGAAAAACCTGGGTCATAGGGTAAAAGTATGTTTAATTTTGTAAGAAACTGTTAAGGAGTTTTCTAAAGTGGCTGTACTATTTTGCATCACCACCAATGTATGAGAGTTGTAATTGTTCCAGTAACCTGTCAGCACTTGTTATTGTCAGCTTTGTAAATACTAGCTATTCTTATGGGTACCTACTGTATTTCTTTAGAGTTTAAATTTTATTTCTTTAGTAGTGAAAGGTGCTTACTGTCTTTTCACATGCTTATTCTTTGGCTCTGTGTGTGTGTGTGTGTGTGAGTGTGTGTGTGTGTGTGTGTGTGTGAATTGTCTTGATTTTGACTGAAGAGACTTGAGTCTCTTGCCCATTTAAAAAATAATGGTTTCCCTCCTCTTAAGGACTTGTAAGAGCTCTCATAAATACAAATACACTTTCAGCCACATGTTCTGCAAACATTTTCTCCTTGCCTGTGGCTTGCCTTTTAATTTTCATAACTGTATGGTGAAAAGTTGAATGGTTTGGAGAATATTGGATAATGTTTTGGAGTTCTCATGAACTCCAAATTATCATTTTTTTTAAAAAAGTTGGTGCTTTTTGTGTTCTAGAAATCTTTGTCATCTTAAAGGTTGCAAAGATTATCTCCTATATTTTCTTCTAGAAGCTTTTTCATTTTAGATCTCATGTTTAGGTCTTTTTTACTTTTATAATCAGAAAATACAGGAAATATTTATAGTAAAAATATGGTACTTTTAACATAAAAATGTAAACTTTCACGAACTACTTTCAAATTGATCTCTCCAGAGTGGTTACAAAAGGTCTGATTTATAAAAAGATAGGGGTCCATCTTCGGGAGGAAAGCTGCATTTTCTATTATATATTTAGCTTACCTGCAGAGAAGAGATTTTTTTTTCTTTGCCTCATCTTATCTTTTCATACAAAAGCATCCTTCAGTTTAATAAGTTTCCTTCAGTTGGTAGTGCTCAACACAATCACTTAGAAACGTTTTCTGAATTTTTACCATGTGTCCTGCAATTTGCTAGGTCCTAGAAATAATACATCATTTCTGTAGGATTTAATCTATGCCGTGGAAAAGCAGAGTCAAACATAACTAAAGAGATCATTACAATATATGATATAATGGAAGCATTAGAAAAAAGAAGTCTGCTACTAACACGGGGTGGGGGGCTTCTAAACCTCAAAACCACAGTATGGTGGAGATGGGGGTCTCTTGGAATGGGTTTCAGCATTTAAGTAGTGATTGGTACTAGATGTGCATACATATTCCTGGGCAGGTTAAACTATCGGAGAAAAAAATGGTTTGAGAAGAGAAAATAATTTTGCTTGGGATATTTTCACTTCGTTTTTCTCCTCCAGCTTTGGTTGGTAGACAGGTCATTATGGGTACTAAATCAACCTACCTGTACCCCAGTGGTTCTGCTATTTTTTTATGTTTCTGAGTCTCACACGGACACATGGATCCATTATAGACTGTCTACTAGCAATCAGACACCTTGAATGAATGCACAGCTTCTGTTTGCGTTTCTTTTTCCCCTAGGGTTACATTTATCCATCTTCTCTTTGATTTTAGCTTCAGTCTCTCGGTCCAGGTAAGGAATGCTATTGTTAGCCAATGAGTTTTATGTCTGCCTGCTGCCTTTCCTTACATGGCTGGTCATCTTAATAGGGTCCGGATATGGTTGGAAGTTCTTCTCTTTCCAGTATGTAGATTCTAGAATTAAAGAAGACCTGCAGTAATAAAACTTGGGAAGGCTTTTATTGACTAATGGTTTTAGTTTTATCCATTTAAAAAGTATTTAGCACTTCCTATATGCCAAGAATCATGCTCAGTGCTGTCACTAACTGAACAAGACAGACACAGCTGCTGTCTTATAAAGGTGACAATGAAGCAAGAATGGATGACATTGAACATTAATTAGAAGTATGATGAGTAGTGTAAGGACAAGTGTCATGCTATAGCATATATAACACAGGGCTGAGGAAGTGACATTTCAGCTGACACTTGAGTAGGCAATAGAGCAGGAGCAGAAGAATTCCAGAAAGATAAATGCCTTGCAAAACAATTCTGAGGTGAAGATGTGCAGAGTATTTCAAGAGCTGAAAAAGAGCCAATATGGTTGCAGTATCAAGAGAAAGGAGGACACCAACAGCCATAGAGGCTGAGAAAATTAGCATCTCCATAGGTCTTTAAGCAGACTGACCAGTTAAATTATCATGGTCCTTGGGGAGACATTAGAAAATGTTGCCTCCCCTAGCTTCAATAAAAAGAATTTTTTTTTGTCATATAAACAAGGAGTCATAAAGTAAAGGAGCTTTAAGTTTGGTTAATTCAACAACTCATTAGCTAGTAATTTGAGGGTTTTTGTTACGTTTTGATTCAGTGTTTTTTTTTTTTTTTTGTGGTACAACTTAGTAAATTTAAGTAGCACCGGGGATAGGACCTGAAGGCAGAAAGAGCTGCACTTCTGCTGTATGAAGCCGGTGGTTACATGCTTAGTGTTCAAGGGGGAGGGGATGTGCAGGGAGTATTAGATCATAAATATTGAATGAGTTACTAAGAAATGGAGTAGTTCCCCCTCATGTCTGCAAGATGCACATCCTCACATACCAATATCCAGAGCTGTAAGCATAATACATTTTTTGTATATCTTTTTAAGAAAAAAATTATCTTCATATACACTCAGGAAATTTTCCTTTCTTGTTATTGGCCAGAATGGGTCACAGGATCTTTGGTTTTCTGTACCATTGACTTGGAAGGGAAACGTAACCACCATAACTAATCATTTGAGGAATACGTGAGGGTGGGGGGAAGTAGGTAAATGGAGGGATTGAATGTATACAGTTCTTTACACTTGTTTGTGTGGAGGGAGCTAGAATGGTAAATAGTGTGAAATTAAGCTCCTTAAGGTGATTAAGATCAGTCATAATGTTCCCAAATTTTGACAGCAGTTTAAAATTTGGGTACTATTAGTCTGGTAGGAGAGGCAAATGGTTGTTGAGTGGCCTACCAGCAGTGCCCAGGTTAATGACTTTGAACCTTATCAAAAGGAAGTTGGGAAGCCATCGAAAGGTCCTAAGCATGGGCGAAAAGAATACAATTTTTGTTAAAATTATAATTTTCGGGGCACCTGGATGGCTCAGAGGGCTCAGAGAAGCTTCTGCCTTTGGCTCAGGTCATGATCTCAGGGTCCTGGGATCAAACCCCACATCGGGCTCTCTGCTAGGTGGGGAGCCTGTTTCGTCCTCTCTCTCTGCCTGCCTCTCTACCTACTTGTGATCTCTCTCTGTCAAAGAAAGAAATAAATCTTAAAAATTCTAATTTTCTCCAAGATGAAAAATGAGAATTTTTTTAAGATTTTATTTATTTGACAGAGCAAGACACAGTGAGAGAGGGAACACAAGCAGAGGGAGTGGGAGAGGGAGAAGCAGACTTCCTGTGGGGTAGGGAGCCCAATGCGGGGCTCGATCCCAGGTCTCTAGGATCATGGCCTGAGCCGAAGGCAGATGCTTAACGACAGCCACCCAGGCACCCAGAAAAATGAGAATTTTTAATTAAAAATACATTTATCCAACATGAAAAAAGGGAGCAAGAAAAGACAAAAACACTTCAGAGGTTATAGTAATGCACATGAGATGGCTTGGAGTAGTTAGGGAAGAGGAATAATTATTAGAATCTAAACATCCTTAATAACTAACATCAGTAAAAACTGATATTACTATTGGCAGATGAAAGAAAAGGAGAGGTCAGGCTTGACACTGGGGGTTCTGATATGGCCAAGTGGTTAGAGAGAACTGCTCTTTATTGAGTTGGAAACACTGAAGGGCAGCAGAGTGGTGCAGTTGGGATATATTGAATTTGAGCTGTAAATAAGATAGATGTTCAAGAGAAGATACTTGATCAATATAGGTATGGAGTTGAAGGGAGGGGCTGAACTCTAGATATAATTTTGCTGGTATTTAGTATAAAAGTAAAATCCGACATGGGCGAATGAGATGAGCTACAGGAATATAGAATGAGAACAGAATGCTTAATCTCATCCTAAAAGATGTCAAACTTCAAAGATCTGGAGAGGGAGAGTTTCTGATAAATGTGACATGAGATAGTTCTGAGAAGTTGGAGAAAAACCAGTGGAATATTATGTTATAAAAAGAACCCGTTTTTCCATGAAAAGGAAGTAGACATGGGTATCAAATGCTTATGATAATTCTGGTAAACTGAGGAAAGAAGTGCAACCATTGGATTTAGTGACATAAAGTGGTGTAATTTTATAAGAAGAGTTTGGTAGAAGTGTCACAGTTCTGACTAGAGTAAGTGAGTAGTCAATGGACAGTAGAAATAGGGGTTACCAGAAAGAAAAAGTACTGGACATAGTTATGGGTAGCTTTGTTCACATTAAGGAAAAGTTGTCTCTGTCTTTAAGTTTTCATGCTTGGCACAGTACATATTTTATGCCAGGGAAAAGGGTTTCATTAGTCCTTCAATTTTCATCCTCAAAATGGTAGGGTGTTAATCCTCAAAAGAGTAGGACATGCAAAAAATGAGATGAAAAATGAGGCATCTACTGTGAATCACAGTATGTTAAACCCAACTTTTTTTTTTTCCATAAATTATTTAGGCCATAAAGGCAGCTGCTTGACAAAACTTAAGTGTAACCTGCCGCACAATTTGGGGACAAATAATATCATAACAGAAAATTTTACTATTATGTTACTTTAGAAGCTCTAGCCTGCTTGGATTTTTCTAAATTAATATTCTTACAAGATGATTAAGGGGACTCCTCAACCATCAGAAAGTACATCTGATAACACTGCACAATAGAATCTGGCATTGGACTAGATTACTGAAGTGTGGGCTATGAATGGAAGAGAACAGAGGTGAAAGCATCGTCGTTAATCAAGGGGCTTTGTAGACGACTGGTTATTGGACACACAATTTATATGCTCCTCCATTCAGTTTCATATGAGAAAATATGTCTGTCACTTGATAGGTTGAATTAACATGCTAGAAATAAGACAGATTATGCCCTCTTTTGATAACTGATTCCAATAGAACTATTTGTAAATTCATGGGTGACTGAAAATGTGTTTTTAAAGTAGTGCACATTGGCTAGGAAAGTTTTATGTTTTCCTATTTTTCACCAAAGTTATCTTAAATGGAAAAACATGTTGGATAAGGTCTTATTATCTGAAGACCCCTTTAAGTGGAATATATTTGGTGGGTTGACCTTGATTATGGATCTAATAATTGTAAATATTCCAGTGACTTCAGTTGAACGGGATCTATCATTTATTTACCTTTATTTTTTACATTTATTATTACCTTTGTTTTCCCCTTATCCCCTGCCTGACCTGATCAATGAATGGCTTACCCTGTAGCCTACAAAATAGCCCTAATGAGCCAGGTCTATAAAGTCTCACGATTCTCATATTTTTTAATATCATCTGGAAAGATTACCCTAATGGTTTGTCTTAAATGAGTTCCATCCCTGCTCTTTCCTTGAAGAGTAATAATTAAATTTAAAACTTCCCTTTTCACTGATTTGTAGTAATTTCTAGACTTTGAACATTCACATGTGTGTTCAGAATGTATTCTATATATTGTCCATCAAGGAAAAATGGCAATGCATCTATTAAGTGCTCAAGTCAAAATTAGCCCAATATTCTGACTAGCAGAATCTAGGCAGCAGTTCCATCTTCTGATGGATCGTGTTGTCAAGGCTTTCAGTGAGTTGACAATTTCTACTTGTAAGCAGTTTTCGAGGAAAGAAGATCTTTAAAAGATCTTAAATAAGTATCTAATCATCAAATTATCTTGTATATACTGGCATGAATGAATTATAATAAAGCTATGCAATTTTAAAGTGTAGATCTCGGGTTGAGTCTATCTCAACATAACTGAAAAATGTCATCAAAATCATTTCATGTTTATATCTATCATTTTCCACGGAATATTCTTAAATGTCCTTAAAGAGTAGTTAGCCAGGATTCTCAAACTGTTTAAGGAAAAAATACAAGTTTCATGATGATATTAATATATTCAGCTAGTCAGTAACTGAATATTTATTAAGTGGCTGTTTCATGCCAGTCATTGGGCCACATGTCCTATTTGCTTCTACAACACAAACTCTTCTGGTCCTTTATATCAATCTGTCTTACATGGTGATTTTCTTCGGAATATGTCTAGGGTCTCTCTTTATATCCAGCTCTCCAGAAGTGACTGTATCTACTTTCCTCTTTTTGGAGAGAAGAGGTAACATAATACAGTAAGTAAGTCTTGAGTTTGGGAGTGATGTGCAACTGGGAAATTAGGCTATAACTAAGAATCGGAACTTTTTATGAGTAACAGAAGGACCTTTAGCACAAAAGTGAGCCAGGGAAAATAGTAAACATAGGAGTGATGGTAAGATAACGTCTAAGCCTAACCTGACAAATGCTTACCCTGTTCTACTTGGAGGGTGAGATCCAGCCTTTAGAAGGGAATTAGTCAGGGGAAGACAGACAAGTAATCTCAAATTTTAACTTAGCTAAATCAGAAAAGAGCTTGTCCTAGCCTCACATTAAATCAGTTTCCGTGATGGAAGCTTTGGGTTAATCAGCTTCAGCCTTAATTATCTAGGAAAGAACTGATCTTGTTCTAAATGCTTAAGGTAGGAAGGTAGGATTCAGGGGAGGACAAATAAGCTTATTCATGCATAGTGATTGTCCTTCTAGCTATCTTGTGAGTGAATTACACTTTGCCCTCCTCCCAGCTTCTTGTTCAAGGGCAGTTTTTAGCCAATAGGCAGACTCCTATTATAAGACCTCAGAATCACTGCATTGATCATCTCAACAGCAGTAAAGCTTTATTGGCCAGCTGTTGCTATTTCTTGCTTTCCTCATCCTTTTTTGTAACTGCACCTTGATTTCTTTGGATAACTATTTTCCTTCATTTGAAATGGTTATGGTGGAATTAATTTTTAAGATGCTAAGCCTCTTGGCAGAGAGGTAGGCACGGTGCCTAAGCTCAGCCAATCACACTCTTCCTCAAACTTACATATTTCCTGAAATCATACAAGGTGAGAAGATGGTTGAATATAGTTTATTAAAATAATGGGGCTCTGCATATACTCCCCATGCTCCTGCTCCCTATTTTTCTAGGACTGCCTTGGCTCCAGAACTTTCCAAGGTTTGTTTTTTCAGGTTTTCTTTCAGTTCTGTAGATTATTTCATTCATTTGCCACCATAAAATTATCTAGGTTGGGGCACCTGGGTGGCTCAGTCATTAAGCATCTGCCTTTGTCTCAGGTCATGATCCCACGGTCCTGGGATCAAGCCCCACATCGGGTTCCCTGCTCTGCAGGAAACCTGCTTGTCCCTCTCCCACTCCCCTTGCTTGTGTTCTCTCTGTTGCTATCTCAATCTCTGTCAAATAAATTTTTAAAAATCTTCAAAAAAGTGATCTAGGTTATCAGCTCTAAAATTTGTTTTTATTGGTGGCAATTAAACATCAGTGATTTTTGTTAGATATCTCTCAAAACCTTAAAGCAAGCCAGTACATTTCAAATCTTGCTTTTAATAAGTCATCAAACTATTTTCAAAAGAACACTTCATTCTTAATAACGGCATATGGGTTTTCACATGAAGACATTGTGGATCGTTCAATGACAAAACTCAGATGTTTTGAGCTTGAAAAGCAATCTGAAAAAAAAGATTAAAAAGCTCTCCAAGTGTATCGTTGGAATTAAAATCTTAACTCTTTCATTAGCACCAATATATATAAATATAACCTGGAAAGTTTTCTTAGCATCGAAGTTCTTTGATTTTTTTCAACTATAGAATTCATTGATGTGATGTCCATAGAATAATGCCTGAACATATAGTTAAAAAAAAATACATGTTCCATACTTGGTAAAGAAGTAGCTCTTCTGCTAATAATGTCAATATTCAACTTTGAATTTATTGTAAGCAGGGACCTTGTTTTGGCCATCTTGATAGTCCTAATTCTGAACCCAGTTGGTGCTCTTTTTTTCCCCCCCGATGGGTACACTGTAATGAAACATTTGGGGTTTGTTTTTACATATGTGTTGTAGTTGTCAGGTTTCTGTATGAATATTAATACATCACCTATAACTTTACTGAGAACTTAATTATAAGAGTTCAAACATGCTATCCTCCTACAAAGTACTCTGGCTTTAAATGGTTATACATTTATGTCATATTTCATTGTTTATTTCCTTCCTGGCTAATTGTTAGGCTATTTCTGAACGATTAAGACTCCATCAGTGGTTCTCAACCTTGCCTGCTTATTAGAATTAGCTGGAGAGCTTTCAAAAACACTTATTCCAGTTTACCCCAGATTAATAAAATAGTCTCCCAGGGACGGAAGCTGGATATAAGCATTTTTCCCAAGGCCTCAAGTAGTTCCACTGGTATCCAGAATTGAATCGCTGCTTCTTGAACTCTGATGGACCTCTTACTGAAATATCTATCACTAAGTCTGAAAAGAGTAGAACACTGTTTTTCTTCTATTAAGTCTGCATAACTTTAGAATTAAAATTTTGGCTGAATTATCTATGGTTTGCTCACAAAACTAAACAATAGGATAACAGCTCGAGAAAAATGCCGTTTATTCTATTTCTCCTTCCTGTTCCTTTCATCACCCAATTATAAGAAACAAGTTTTTCATTGAGAGAAGATGGAATTATGGGGAGACTACTTGAGGATTTATTGTGTTTTTAGAGTTTATTATGTCTATGTAAATACCTCAGTCTCTTAAGAGGTCAGGATCTGTACATTATCTGATTGAATTTTATAGACTACATATGTAAAAGAACAGATTAAATTCTATAATCCATTTCTAAATTTTTATCAGCTTAAGAGCCTTGGGGCATAACTTTTGGTTGAGAACAGAGGTGTGTGTGTGTGTGTGTAAAATGGGTTAGCATTTTTCTTGTGATACATAAACTTTAAAGCTTAAACCACTTAACTTTTCAGACATTTATAAACAGTTATTTTACCTCCAAATTTCTCTTTTCTGTGACAAACAAGGCCATTCTATGCATGCCATGTTTTCACGAACATTCAGGATGCTCACTATCCTCTTTAATCATAGCTGACCTTGAACCAAGCATCCATCATGTGCCAATACTGTTCTAAGTGCTTATTATGTGTTAAATCATTTCATTATCACAACAACCTTATGAGGGAGTAGCAATTTTTTTTTACAGGTGAGAAAACTGAGGCACAGATATGTTAAGATGTATTTGAAATCTGCCAGAGGTCTCAGTTACAATTCTGACAATTCTGGATCTGCTTTTCCAGTCACTGTGCTAGAATGATCTATATTCTATGTAGCAACCTATAATTGAATCTGTAAAAAGGCAGCCAAGCTACTACTTCATTGGAACATGTGGGCGAGGAAAGGGGCATTTTTCTTAAGTTAACTTAAAAATAACTTCAGTTTTGATCGGCTACATAAAGCAAGAATTTGTATAGAGCTTTATGGTATGTCTTATGCAAATTTCTGTCCTCTAGCAAATGGGTAAAACTGCTAACAAATTCCATTTTGATCTTGCTTGCACGTACCATTGAAAGGCAATACTTTGGGAAGTGACATCTAATGTAAGAGTACCCAGTGTTCATCATACCTATAGGTTAATCTTTTCTTTAATGCATTGGGTACTCACAGGCAATGAGGTGGGGTAAATACATCAATCCCAAAACATCTGAAGTAACAGGCAGGGAAAGTCTGTGCTCAGTGGTGCAGAGTATCAGGAGAAAGGTAGGCCTACTAGAAGTGCATTAAATTTGGGCAGCTGGCCAATATCTAACACTGCCAAGAGAAGTGCAATTTTATTTTAATCATCCCTTCCTATATCAAAGTTAGGAGCAGTCTTTCCACCAGCTTCTACTTCCCCATCAGTTATAATGATATGCATTCAACAGCTCTTAAGGCAAGGAGCTTGGATTTGCATATTAGCAAAGCAGCAGAATGTATTTCTTTCATCTTTGGAAGTTGGGATAGAGAGATAATCATGGAAGCAGGGACTAGACATTTCCAACCCTTTCAGTTCTAAAAACATACCAGCGAGGCAATTAACATTTGAGCCATGGTATCAAAATACAGCAAAACAATGTAGTATTTAGCAATCTACAGCTTAGAGAAGCAGACAAATCAGATGTTTTTTGTTTTTTGTTTTTTGTTTTAATAAGTATGACATTTGCCTCCATCCTATAGTCTGAAGATTGGGACACAGGTTTGCCACACATTCAAATGGAATAATTAAGGCAGAATCTTAAGTAAAACTAGAGACTAAAACTACCAACTCTACAATCTTGATGGGACTAATTATGTATGTGTACAACCCTCTGAGATTCCTTTCAGTGAATTGTCTAGACTAAAATAGTTACTTGTACTTGGTGCAGATGTAGCCTTAATTAAGGATGACAAAGAGCAACTCCATCACAACTTGGAAAATCCTCAAGGGAATCAAGTCAGATAAGAATATATTGACATTTTCTTGTGATTTCATCACATCTTTTGCACAATCCCTCTTTCCTTTATACTCCAATATTCTGTATGTCTCATATACAGTTCAATCTTTCATTCAAAGTCAGCTTGACATTCCTGTTCCACAGTCTCCAGTTCTGATGGAAACTTCTTCCTAAATATTAGCCAGGCAATGCCATCTCTCCTTTGATCTCTTCTGAAGTTAATAAATTTCACTATAATTTAGGTGTGTACATACTTTT
>JAPYYJ010001705.1:0-13809 GCA_028533885.1 Nasua narica | reverse complement strand
GGTCAGGGTGTACAGTGCAGCAGGGTCGGGGTGTACAGAGCAGTGGGGCCAGGGTGTGCTGTGCATGGGGCTGGGGTGTGCAGTGCAGGGGGTCGGGGAGTGCAGTGCAGAGGGGTCGGGGTGTGTGGTGCAGTGGGGTCAGGGTGTGCAGTGCAGTTGGGCCAGGGTGTGCAGTGCAGTGGGGTCAGGGTGTACAGTGCAGCAGGGTCGGGGTGTACAGAGCAGTGGGGCCGGGGTGTACTGTGCATGGGGCTGGGGTGTGCAGTGCAGGGGGTCGGGGAGTGCAGTGCAGAGGGGTTGGGGTGTGTGGTGCAGTGGGGTCAGGGTGTGCGTGGGGCTGGGCCGTGCAGTGGCCCTGGGGAGTAAGTCACAGGAGCTGATGATGCAGAACCACAGGTCACAGGGAAGAGTGGCTTTTGTTTTTTTCCATGCTTTCAGGATAAAGTACAAATCTGTAGTAGTACTCAGAGTTCTCGGAGTCTGGTTCACTGGAACCCTATCTCCCCTACCACTCGTCTTGTACTTTATGCCAAAACCACCGCAGGGGCACTAGGTTCTCCCTACTGAATATCTCCATATGCGCTCTTCCTTCTGTGTGAAGGACTCTCCTTCCTGCAACTTCCCTTCCTACTTCTGGTCCTTTGGGTTAATTTTAGGCACTGACTCTTCCAGAAAGCCTTTCTATGCTGTCTTAACAGTTGGCTGAGCTGCATGCCTTCCCATGTGTTTCTACAGAACATAATACTAACCCTCTAACATAGCCTTTATTACATTTACATGGGGTTCTTAGCTCCTTAAAATTAGGGAATGGATGCATTTACCTTGTACCCCTTGTTCCCAACAGGGTTTGGCTTACAAAACAAACATTTGTTGAATGAATGAACAGTGGATCTTGAACCAGGTTCAAATCTCTCTCCAAAAAAATCTTAATAAAGGGTTGTATAAATGATCAGATCTACATAAAAGGTGACAGTTTTGGAAAAGCTATACTTCTGAATGATTCCGTAAAATCTTTACATCCTTCATGTCCCTGAAACAATTTAGCCTAAAATGTGTCTGTGCCCTAATTACATAAGAAATGCTAACTAACTTAATCAAGTTCTACTTAGCCAGAAACTCCCAGTAGAAATGAGAGGAGGGAGATTAAAACAAGTAAAGTACAAAGCCACTTCTCTTTGTTTGTTCTCAGTGGCATTACCATTAAATCTTTCTTTCTCTGTCTTCTCTACTTAATAAAATAAAGGCCACAGGGAACGGGGGAGCAGGTAATCAAAGCTGAGCACAATGCCTCCCTCTTTCCTAACACTTCTTCCTTTAGTACTTTAGAGAAGAAAAGCCTGGAGAATCAGGAGCTGTCAGCAGGTGAGAGAAACAGGCTTTTTAAGTACTTTGATGTCAGGCTAAACTGAAACCAATGAACCAGTACAAACCTCAAAAAGGTCTAAGAGTCTAGATTCAATATTAGAAAATCAAGATGAGTTAACAGAAATGCTTCTAAGCAAAAGGTGAATGCATTTATCATATATATTTATGCAATTGATTTTAAAAACAACAGGAAATTATTTAACTCTCCTTAGTTTATGTTTCTCCAAAGCCTTCTCTTTGGCTGTGATGGTTATGTATCAAATTCAACATTGGTGTAGATAATATTTGGAAATATGTAAGTTCCTAATATGTATGCTACTTAAGATCCTCCCATGTCTTAGGCCTTAATATTAATAAAATGAAACTGTGACAATATGCCCAAATCAGATGAATAAGTTTTTAATCATAGATAAATCCTCATCTAAAAGCCAAAAATGCAAACCTAAAATAAAACACAGGCTGCAGCAGGTTATCAGGAAATTTACATTATCTCTTATAATAAAATGTGGCCTCAGATAAATAACAGGGTCATTTGCTAATGGAGTTCTTTCTCTCCTCCGCCCCAGTGTGAGCTCTGTTTCTGTATAATTCATTCTGAAAATGGAGTTCACACTTACAGACCAATACAAAGTACCCAACAGCATAATTGTGTCAATATTTTGTTTTGTTCTGTCTTGGGCTGCCTAACATTTGAACTCCCTTCTTATTGGATTGGAATTCCCCTAGTATGGGTCCTAGAGGGAGCTAGGATCCCAATTCCTACTATAAAATCAAAAGAAGAGAAGACATTTCCTCCTCCCCTGCCTGGTACTTCAGGCATGTAACTTAAAATTGGCCAACTAGGTATTCCTATTATGTCAGTCTAGGGGGTTAACTCAAGTCAGCAAGTCTAGTTACCAGACAATGTGTGGGTTCTTCTTCTCCCTTGGGGTGTGTCATTTTTCTGAACCTGGTTCTTTAGTCTTCCCTTTTCATGAATTCCTCTTATGTTTAAGTCAGCTGAGGCTGGCATTCACTGATACAACCAGGCTGGTACCCAGCTTCAGCAAAACTGGCTTAAATTTCTCTCTTGACTGCTTGCAACAACTCAGGATTGAGACACTAGATTGTCCCCATTACCTTTTTTTGAAATCTCTTAGAAGTCTAAACAGGAACGTTGCAAAAGGATATCATTTCCGGGAGTCAAGGAAAGTTGACCAAATTTTCCAAAAACCAAGTAAAAACCCTAAGTAGGTTAAAAAAGCAAAAAAAAGATAATGTGCTTTCAAAAGCCTTAATTTAAAAGCATATGCTTCCAAACCTGAGTATAACCAATTCTGCTACACCAGTAGTCTCAACCAGTAACCATTTGCCACCAAGGACACATTCAGCAACACCTGGAGACATTTTTGGTCATCTCACAACTGCAGGAGGCGTGCTACTGCCTCTCACGGGTAAACACCAGGAACTGCTAAACATCTACACTGCACATAACAGTACCTGTTATGAATTAAGCCAGAATTCTCTGGCTTAAAATGTCACTAATGTTGGGGGACGTGGGTGGCTCAGTTGGTTAAGCGTCCAACTCTTGATTTCGGCTCAGGTATGATTTCAGGGTCATGAGATCGAGCCCCATGTTGGACTCCATGCCCAGTGGGGAGTCTGCTTCTCCCCTCTCTCTCTCTCCCCTTCTCCCTTTGCCCCTCCCCCTCACAATCTCTAAAATTAATTAACTAAAATAAAAAATAAATAAAATCTCAATAGCATCAAAGTAGAAACCTTTCCCTACATTTTATCTCCCTTTAAATCGTATGTAAATAAATGCCGCCACAGAGCGGGAATATGTGTTGCCCAGTCCACAATACCCCGATGCTTTCAGAATTACTTCTGAAACCTCATTTATACCCTGATGTTAAAAAAAAATCTGATAATTCATCTGTCAATATTGTGATTCACCCAAAAACGACACAGATGGGGAAGAACAAACAAACAAGAAAAAAAGAGCAAATAAGGGAAAGGCACAGTGTGTAGAAAGACGTATAGAGGGCGAGGAGTGCCAGAGGGCATGACTGGACAACCAAGGTGAAGAATGGTTCTGTGCATGGCCAGGAAGTTCTGGAAATAAACCTTGGGTACATGCTTCATTCCAAATGGCTTCTACATCCCAGAGGGGCCAGATTTTACTCTCTAATAGCAATTTTTTTTTAAGATTTTATTTATTTACTTGACAGAGAGATCACAAGTAGGCAGAGAGAGAGGGGAAGCAGGCTCCCTGCTAAGCAGAAAGCCCGACGTGGGGCTCGATCCCAGGACCCTGAGATCATGACTTCAACTGAAGGCAGAGGCTTAACCCACTGAGTCACCCAGGCACCCCTCTAATAGCAATTTTTTAAGGAAAAAGTTTTTAACTAGTTGTTTCTTAAGGAGAAAACTCTGATGTGTCACGTTAGGTGGTGCTCTAACAGGAGGGGAGGCTGGTAGCGGGGAAGTTGGGAAGCTGCTTCACTACTATGAAAGCTGAAAAGTAGTTGGACTAACATGATGGCAACATGGATGGAAGCAAAGGCCAAGAGAGGACTTACACATATTCTTAGAGGCTTGCTCAGCTCTCCCTATGAAATGAGTTTCTTCCAGTTCCATAACATAAATATAAGGGATAAAAACTATCTAAGTGAGTTAACGTACCTCCAGTTTTTCCAACGTGCATAAAAGAAAAACATAGTAATGTAGGTCAATGAATTAAACAAAGTAAAGTTATACAATGCGAATGTAGGTTAAGTAATTTCTGTATGATTTCCAAATAATGTATATAGAATGTTTATGATAGTACCTGCTCCAGAACCTCTTTGTAGGTAATAGTTGCTTTGGTATTTGTAACAGGACTGTCGTAGATGATAGCAATCTTATCTCCTTGACCATTTTCAATATGACGATCGATGGCATTGTAACAAATGTTAAGCATTCCTTCCACAAACCTGAAAAATTGCAAGGTAAGGATTAATAATTCTTTCCAAAATATATTGTTGCTTAACTAGTTTCTGTATTTCTAGTCTGGCATCACTGCCCTTAAAATAGTGTTTCCCCATGCATGCTAAGCCAGGTAATGATGTCTACAAAGTAGATATTTAAGATGGTACAGAAGGGACATCTTTTTTTTTTTAAAGATTTTGTTTATTTACTTGAAAGAGTAAATCTCATGAGTAAATCTCATGTCTCTGCAAATAAACATTTGCTCCTTCCATCTTCCCGTGAATTGTCTTCCTTCCCTTTGAAGCTCTAGGCCCTCACCCCCTTCGCCTTAGCTCAGGATGGCATATAAGCCTCAATAGTCTATCTTCCAATCTCTCATGTCTGTATGAGGCTCCCATACATTCAAGAGTTGGGGGAGGGGTAGAGGGAGAAGCAAACTCCATGCTGAGCAGGGACCCAGACTTGGGGCTGGATCCTAGGACCCTGGGATCATGACCTGAGCCTAAGGGAGCCCCTTAACCAACTGAGCCATCCATGCATCCCCAGAAGGGACATCTTTATTTTAATAAATATGTATTTATTTTGATGTGCACTAAAAAAAATATACCTCACATTTCAAGGGGATGACTTTGTGGGTTTTATTGCTGAGGAAGAAAGTAAGTATAGAGCACCAAAACAATCTAGGTTACACGGATGAAATGAATTGTATATAGGCCAAGCAAACATTAGGTTGAGAGGACAAATCGTATATGTGTGACTGAATTTGGGTATCTGCTATAAAAAGACAAACTTACTGGAAAATTCATTTCTTCTTTTAAAGATATATATATATGTATATACATATGTATACATGTATATATATGTATATATTTTGCTTCAATTAAGTGTGATGTCTCTGTTGCACAAAGAATAGATAAGCTCTGTTCTGCATCTTTGAGATATTTCATAATTTGAATAAAGAATGGACATACATATAAAACTTTAATTTTTTCAAAGGCCTTTGCAATTTAGTGCTTTTCATCTCCTGATTGATCAATGCCTCCCAGTGAAAATACGGACATCACGTAGATAGATGGAGATACTTTTTAAGGAAATATATCTTATTTTTTCAAAAGGAAAGGCTTTGCACTTGCCACTTGTTTAGGTGGAGGGGATTAGAATAAAGTATTCAAATAGAGCAGTGGTCTGTTTGTCCCGATGTCAGACTAGCAAATATTATAACAATGCAAAATAACAGGAAAAAAAAAACATTGATGAAAGAAGGAAAAGCCTTGTCAGGCAGCTAAGGCTCACCGTCAGGTCTTTGCTCAAAAAGGACCGTGTGAAATGAGGCAGTGAATTAAAGGCAGGTATAGATTTAGTGGCAGCATTAAGAAATTACACATACAGAACTCAGCAGGACGAGGCATCACTTAATCGGGGTCAAATGACCCTACACGCTTCAGTAATCGGAATATAACTACCCGACGGCACAGCACAAAAAGTAATTAACGTAAAGATTCTTAATCGCCAAGTGTGATAGATTCAATGTTTGTTCAAAAATATTGTCTCTTGCCCTTGCCCCCACCTCCATGAGTAGAGACGACTTCCCTGGCTGTGGGCTCATTTGTGGGAGCATGCTTTGCGGAACCAGCAGACACGATTCAAGCGGAGGCCTAAATGCGCGTGCAGCTGGGCTCGCTCTCCTTCACCTCTGCTTCCTCCAGAAGAGCCTCCCGGTGCTACAGCTGCTTCCTCGGCCTCCTCCCCAAGCAGGTATTTGCAGGTGGGAGTAGAGCCCAACAGAAGCAGGGCACCCAACCCAGTCAGATCTGGGTCTTGGAGCCACGTTTCCAGTCATGCCCATCCCGGATCATCTGACCCCATAACAACCTCGAGATACATGGAAATAACTGCTCAATGTGTTAGAATTTGGACATTTTTCGGTTTACTGGATATGCAGCATAACTGTGGCCATAATTAGCAAATATGCCAAGAAAAAAGGTAGTTTGCTCAACGTGTTGTGGCAGAAATAAGGAAAGATGTTTTATGGGATTTTCTCACAAAAATATTTATTTCTATTTTTTTGGTTTTTGTTTCTGTTTCTGAAACAGAATATTAGGGTATTGGCTTGCTGGAATACTTGTTGATAGTGTCATTATTCTCTTTTTTTTTTTTTAAGATTTTATTTATTTACTTGACAGAGAGGAGAGAGATCACAAGTAGGCAGAGAGGCAGGGAGAGAGAGAGGGGGAAGCAGGCTCCCTGCTGAGCAGAGAGCCTGATGAGGGGCTGGATCCCAGTACCGAGACCAGGACCTGAGCCGAAGGCAGAAGCTTTAACCCGCTGAGCCACCCAGGCGCCCCACATTATTCTCTTTCTATCTATGACTTCTACTCTACCACACTTTGTGCCCAACAGTAAATGATGCTCATGATAGTGCACAAAAAAGGGGCCCCTTCAATACTAAAGAACATGAAGAATTCACTTTATCATCTGCTGTTTTCCTATCTCTTTACTTATTCCTTCTTAATACCTTTCATGGAATCTTCTTCCTCTGTCAAATTTTTGACCAAGATTCCTAAGGTTCCATATCTATCCCTTAGCTCACTTGGCACACACTCCCTGGTTAATCTTTATACACATATGGCTTGAACTTCCATCTTTGGCTCCAGCCCTGACCTCCTTTCTGAGCTCTGGACCCTTATAGCCAAAAGTCTGCTGGACATTGAAGGGTTTCAGAATGTGCATCCCCAAAACATGCTATTTTGATATGTGGGTTATTTTGAGCAGAAGACAAACAAGGCCCAAAAGACTCAGGAAGACCTTTAAGCCTCCCCTTAGCCCCCACTACTTAACTGCTTCTAAGAATTTAGTTAGATGTCCTCGTCCAGGAAAAGATCTATCACCAAAGGTAACTACAAAGAGTATGGACTAGGCATGGTAGGCTGTGGGGGGAGGGCTTGGCAGGGCTTATTTGTTCAAATTCCTGTGTCTCATGTCTCTGCAAATAAACATTTGCTCCTTCCATCTTCCCATGAATTGTCTTCCTTCCCTTTGAAGCTCTAGGCCCTCACCCACTTCGTCTAAGCTCAGGATGGCATATAAGCCTCAATAGTCTATCTTCCAATCTCTCATGTCTGTATGAGGCTCCCATACATTCACAATTAGTTTTTCTCCTGTTAATTTCATATATTGTCAATTTAATTAACAGATCAGCCAAAAAAAACCCTAGAAGGATAGAGTAAAACATTTTTCATCCAGAAAACATCTCTATTTGGAAAGAATAGCATGTCCAAAACTATAGTCATTTCACCCCACCCCAACCCACTGTCCCATCCCAAATGCAAACCCTCCCCTTCCCCTGTTTTCCATTTCTAGGAACAACCTTGTACCCAGGGACCTGAATCAGAAACCCCAGAGTCAGATTTGATCCCTCATTCTCTACATTCAATCAACCATATGTAAGATCACATTAATCTCTGTAAATGTTCAGTTCTCTCATTGATAACCTGGGTTAGAATTACTGCCTCCTACTTAATCTCCGTCCCTCAGGCCTTGGCCCATCCTGTCAAGCCATCTCTCTATGCTCCTAGAATGTTTTTCCTTAATAAGTCAGACTGAGAAAGACAAATTCCATATGATTTCACTCTTATGTGGCATCTAAAAAACAAAACCAGTGAATTAACAAGCAAAAAGGAAAATCAGATCTATAAGTACAGAGAACAAACTAATGGTTGCCGGAGGGAAGGAGGTGGGGGGATGGGTGAAGGTAAGTAGGAGATACAGGCTTCCAGTTATGGAATGAATAAGTCACGGAGGTCAAAGGCACAGCACAGGGGATACAGTGAATGATATCATAATGTCATTTTACGGTAACAGATGGTAGCTACACTTGGGGTGAGCACAGCATAATATAGAAAAGTTCAATCACTATGCTGTACACTTGAAACTAATGGATCACTTGTGTCAATCAGATTCAAATTTAAAAAAAACAAGTTTTTAAAGAATGTTTTTCCTCAGTGTAACTGTTCTCATACCTCATAGTGCTCAAAGTCATGTAATCCTGTTCCATGAAGTTCAAAATAAAAACTATGTATTTTCCAGGGGCATGCAAAGCTCATTCATCTCCGTTTTCTTTCTCCCATCCAACTTTCCACATTCCAGCTTCGAGGAATTACAAAATGTGTAATTCCTGAGTCCAGTCAGCGGCTCTTTCTGTGGGGATTCTCTACCTTTACCACCACCCTCCCCCAAGCAGTTCCATAGCCCTATCCACTTATCTCTGCCACGGTACTTGTCACGTGGCAATGACAACTGGTCTACTTACTTATTATATGTTTCCTGCATTATACTGTAAGCTACCTTGTAGCCGGGACAATGTCATATTCTCCCTACAGTCCTAGGATCTACTACAGCAGTTCTCACATCAGGCATACAATATATATTTGATAAATGAATGAATAAAAATATTAGTAAATGTTCAAGAAATACTGGATTTAGGATCCAGGTAGAGTAGCCAAGGTAGTTTTTACTATCTCATTTTAAAGTTGAGAGAACAGAGACTTAAAACAAGAATAATTCCCAGGACATTTGGCCAGAAATTGGATAATGTCATATCTGCTACCCAAGTCTTTAGACACCTGACACACATCGGTATTAACATCATATTAATTAATTCATTTATAAATAACTTATTTTCTATTTTCAATTCACTGATTCTTTCCTCTGTGGTCTCCATTCTGCTGTGGAGCCAAGTCAGTGAAGTTTTATTTTGGTAATTATATTTTTCAATTCTAAAATTTCCACTTAGTTTTTTCTTTATATCTCATGTTTCTTGGCTAAAGCTCTATTTCTTTATTGTGACTTAAAAAAACTTTTTTGAGTATATTCATAGTTGCCTTGAAGCATTTTTTTGATGGCTGCATTAAAATCCTTATCAGATAGTCTCAATCTCTATGTTATCTCAGTGTTGGCAGCTATTGATTGTTTTTCTCACTCACATTAAGGGTTTCCTGGTTTTTGGAATGACGAGTGACTTGAGATTGTACCCTGGACATTGTGGGTATTTTATTATGAGACTCTGGAGCTTATTTTAAGACCCTATTTATATTCTAGACCTCCTCTACCACTGTGTCAGTGGAAGAGAGGGATGCCTTATTACTACCAAGTACAGATGTTAATCCCAGTTCCCCTAATGGCCTCCTCTGACACTGGTGGGCATGAGGGCTATCTCATTACTGCTGGATTAGGGGGAAAATTCAAGATCCCACGAGGCTTCCATGACACTATTGTGGCTGAGAGGAGGCACCCTTTTACTGTCTTCCCACATGGTCTCCACTGACACTGAAAGATCAAAGAGCCTCCTTACATCTCTACCTTAGGCAGAATGCAATGTCTGACTCACAATATAACCTTCTCTGACACAACCAGGGGAGGTGGCAATGTTTGCGGTGCCATCTTAGAGCCTGGCTAGAGTACACGTCTAGACTCTGCACTAGGTTTTCCTGGGTGAGGATGGGATTGGGGTCACAGTTTTTTTCTGTAGCATTTGGCTGGGTTAGGGTGGTTACTGTCTAACTCCAGAGACAGGTTTTGGTTGGAGCTTTTATCATTTTTTTTTCTACCTATTGGTGTTTCCAGGTGCCTCCTTCTCCAGAACTCAGATATATAAGACAAGAAGTAAACCCAAGAAACATGCTACCATGTCATTCCTCATGACTTGAAGTTCCTAGATGATTTGGTTTGTTCTCTCTACCTTTAAGAGTCTTCTTATGTTTCTTTTTTTTTTTTTTAATTTTTTTTTAAAGATTTTATTTATTTATTTATTTATTAGGAAAGAGAGAGAGTGAGAGAGAGCAGGTCAGAGTGAGAAGCGGACTCCCCATGGAGCTGGGAGCCCAATGTGGGACTCGATCCCGGGACTCCAGAATCATGACCTGAGCGGAAGGCAGTCGCTCAACCAACTGCGCCACCCAGGGGCCCCCTTCTTATGTTTCTTATGTGTGTTTTATATATAATGTCCTGGTATTTATCTGTATTTAACTGGATGAATAGAGAAAAGTACATTTCTCCATCTTGTCCTGAAACCAGAAATTTTTAAATAACATTTATTGATCCCTTACTCTAAGCCAATATTTCATGTGTATTAACTCATTTAATCAAAAAACAACCCTGCCTTATGAGGTAGGTACTATTATAAACCCCATTTTACCTAGGAGGAAATTTATCGGACAGTAACTTATTCAAGATGGTCTGATTAGAGAACCAAGCCCTTAACTAACATCACAAACTCTACAGCCAATATTCAAAGAACTTTAGATTTTTTTCAATTATTTGAAAATATGTAGTAGTTTCATATTTAAGTTATTGATATCCTAGGGTTTTCTTTCTTAAGGATACCCTTAAAGATATCTAAAGAATTGTAAGGGTACCCTTTAGGGCAGGCAGAAAGGAAATTCAAATAAAAGGCAGGGCCCGCAAGCAGTGTTAAACAAGAACTGTCGCAGGAGATGACAAATTGGCATGGCTCCAGAGCTGGTAAGAGTTAATGAATATACCACTATAAACTGGCTAGATATAAAAGATTGGTTTACTGCAACTGACTGGACCAACTGACCTGCAAGGAGCCTTCCAGCTCAAAGATTTGATTATTCTACTATGACAAGATTCTTATTTCATTTTAAATCAAATCATTTCAGTAAAGGTCAATTGAATGCCTTCTATGTGCTGTCTCTTCTCTGTCCCTTCTAAATTCATGAGCAGGTTTTAAATGGGTTGTCTCCCCAAATTATTGAAATAACTAATGTCTGCTACAGACAACCGAGAAAATATACTTTGGGATATTTTGTTTTTGATGTATGTAAATATTTTGTCTCTATGCTTAAGATTGCATAATGAGCCTTTTCCAAGGGCCTGAAAAATTTAAAAAAATACAAAACACATCTAATGATGGCATAATATTCCATTCAATGGCTATTCAATAATAATGTTAACCCTATACAGTTGCAAATTGCCTTTCATAATACTATCATTATTTTAAATTATCTTGGAATGATATTTCTTATAGAGAAATATTGGTTACATTGTTTCTTATTACATTTGCAAGCAAGATTCCTACAATCAAACACATACATCAAATAATTAAATTCCTTCTGGAAATATTGAATCAATTTATATTACAATCAGCAATACCTGAAATTCCATTTTACCACACTCCTCCAAATACAGAATATTCTTAATCTTCTTCAGTTTGAGAAGTGAAAAATAGTTTTAATTTTGGTTTGACTACTGATATTAAGTACAATGTCTTTTCAAGTTTTAAATGTTCTTTATATTGGACATTGAACTTATGTCTGACATTGTTACAAATTATTTTCTCAATTTATTCACTAACTTCGATTCATGGTGTTTCCTGACATAAAAATACTTGAAACTTGTATGTAGTCAAATAAACTCATCATTTTCCTTTGAAATTTCTTCCTCTAAGAAAATCCATAATATTCTCTTCTGGTTTCATTTTTTATACTGATTCCTGACATATGCCAATAATTTATTCATATATGTGTAAAATCTGTAATATATGTGACATATATTACACATATGTATTATATGATTATCTGTGTGTGTATATATGGATAGTTATACATATACCTATATATTTATATTTATATAATGATGTAGTAGTACAATTATATTTATTTATCCATAGTCAATTTTATAAGCATCAATTTTTGTACAAGCATTTTTGACTTATGCTTACTGTACTCATTCTTTCATGATGCTCCATTCTTCCCATAAGTATCATGCATATATATTCTCATATATATATATATCTCAGAGTCCTTGACAGGGCTATGTAGTTTCTAGATACAACTACTTGAATGTTCTGTCAGTAGAGTTTTGTGAAGAGTTCTCTCTTTAAACTCAGTCAGCTTTTAGTTCTGTTAAAAAAAAGAAAGGGAAAACTTCATATTCTTTATTCTACCACATCTTGGCCCTGAATTTCTGCAGAAAATTGAAAGAAATCTGAATGTTCCCCATAGCTCACCTTAATAACACAAAAAAATACAAAACTGAAAATAAACTGATAGCAATGATGGAACCACTAGAAATGGTGCTACCGCCAGATTAGAGCAGTGGCAAATTTTGAACTATATGAAGCAAACAGAAGCAGAATGACTGCTAAGTCCAAAAGTCATGAAAAACATGGTAGATCTAAGTGTACTGATATGGAAAGATTTCCATGACATCTTATGTACTGTCAAGTTAAAATAAAACAAAGAAAACAATATGTAGAAAAAATTATACAACTGTACCATAGAATACATTTATAGGAAAACCATAAACCTCAAGGGGGTTATAAAAGGGCTCACCAAAAGGCTCTCAGTACCATTCTGAAATAACTCCACAATAAGAGGCAGGTAGGAGGAAGAAATGGGCCATAGGTATTTGGATGGATAATCAAGACATAAGCCATACACACATATCGCCACCTACATACACATCACATGAACTCTCACCAGCCCAGTCTAACTTTCCGAAATAGGAAGAGTTTCTGCATGGATGATCTTCTAGAATATTTAAGACCTATAGAATAGGGACAAGATTCTATGTGACTTCCAGGAGGCCTAGAACCCTACATACCATTGCCACCCGGAAATCCCCTTTTCTCTCAGACAATCACAGGAAGAAGGACTCTAGTAACCAAAATCTGCATTTACTGACACATGAACTAAGATCCTTACCTGGATTCTGAAATGTACTTCAGTCAGCTGCCTGAACAGGACACTCAGAAGAGTGTATGTGTGTGTGTGTAGCTGTTCATGTATGTGTGTACATGTATGTATACATATGTTTATACCATGTGCCAGTAATTTATTCATATATGTATAGTCTATATGTGATATAGTATGTATTACATATATGTATTATATGATATCTGTGTGTGTATATAGATGGATAGGTATACATACTTATATATTTATATTTATATAATGATGTTGTGGTACAATTATATTTGTTTATTTATCCACAGTCAATTTTAAAATTGTATTATGCATATGTATAAAAAGAAAGGAAATAACTTTGTATTTTTTATTCTACCACATCTCAGCCCTGAATTTCTTCTTCAGAAAATTGAAAGAAATCTAAAAGCTGACTGAGTTTAAAGAGAGAACTCTTCACAAGACTCTACTGACAGAACATTCAAGCAGTTGTATCTAGAAACTACATAGCCCTGGCAAGAACTCTGATATGTATATGAGAATATATATGCGTAATACATATGTACACACACACAAACACACACATATATATAATAGAGGACAATATAAAGCTGAGAAGTGGGTAAGGCATATTTCCAACATAAATAACAAAGGGAAAGACATATTTTTAACTTCAACAATATATAAAGTATACCTAAAAATCAATATAAAAAAATTAAAAATCCAATAGGTAAGGAATCTCAGCACGCTACCCATAGAGGAAAAAATATTGATAATGGCCAATAAGCAA
>JAPYYJ010001704.1:0-13813 GCA_028533885.1 Nasua narica | reverse complement strand
TTTATTTATTTATTTATTTGAGAGACAGAGAAAGTGAGAGAGAGCATGAAAGGAGAGAAGGTCAGATGGAGAAGCAGACTCCCCATGGAGCTGGGAGCCCCATGTGGGACTCGATGCAAGAACTCAAGGATCATGACCTGAGCCGAAGGCAGTCGCTCAACCAACTGAGCCACCCAGGCGCCTCGAAAAACACTTTTCTAAACATGTAACAGCTCAAAAAACCTCTGTGTCTGTGAGTCCTTGAAGAATATCCTAGGAGATGAACTTAATCCAACTAAGCAGTAATTACAAAAGTTAAGCAAAAAACTAATAGTGTACATTTATATCTTCATTTGTAGCTCTAAGACACAAAGACAGTTAAGCATGGGAAAATAATATTATGTGATATGTGATATGTTATGATCTGAATGTTCTCACAAAGCATAAATAATGCTGAAAAAAAAAAAACAGTGAAATAAGAAACAAGAGGAAAACAAAGTAGAATACGCTTGTTGTACAGGCCAGAGTAAGTACACTAGTAAACACTACCAAACCAGACATTCAATGCATAAACCTTCCAACTGGGAATAAAATCACTGACAAAGGCACAAGTTCAATGTGACCACTAAAACAAAAATAAAACCTTGCTAGAAAACTCAAAAAAAAAACAAAAAACCTCACATAGAAAAAGAAACCTCAAAAATATACCATAACATGTATAACACTTATAATATGAAATAACATGACAGAATTAAGACCAAACACAGCAGTCCTTTCAATAACTCTGAATGCACTTAACCCATTTTAAGGAAAAGACTTTTTAGTCTGGCTCATAAAGCAGAATCTAACTATGCACTGTAGAGGTATATATAAAGGTAGATCCTTAAAAGAAAATGTCAGTAAGCCCAAATATAAAGGGATAAGCAAAAATACAGCAGGAAAACTGAAACAACAGGTGAATGAATAGTAACACAGATACCAAACAAAATAAAATGCAAAACAGAAACCATTAAATATAAAAAAAGGGGCACTTTTTAATGTTAAAAGCCAAAAATACAATAAAGATGTAATAACTATAAATCTCTATGTAGCAAATAACACAGCATTCCTCTTTGTAAAGCAAAAACTCAGGGACGCGGGGTGGCTCAGCTGGCTCAGTTGGTTAAGCACCTGACTCCTGATCTCAGTGCAGGTCTTGATCGCAGGGTTGTGAGTTCAAGTCCTGCTGCATTGAGCTCCACACTGGGATGGAGCCTACTAAAAAACAAAACAAAACAAAACAAAAACAAAAACCTCAGAGGAGACAAAGGCAAACCAAAACTATTAATAGGAGTCTTTCACATACCATTCATTACAAGACAGATGAAGGGGACTAAAACTGCAAAGATTCTTTCAACCCTAAACCCTGTAATTAATATTGTTGATTTCAGGGATATATATTAAACTTCACATTCCTAAGAATATAAAATAAACCTTGCTCTCAAATACACTTGGAGCCTCACAAAAATTAATCCTATTTTAGGTCACAAGGAAAATATCAGTAGGTTCTACAAAAGAGCAATATTAGAAAGCAACACTTTCTGATCTCGGTGAAATAAAACTAGAAATTATTTAAGGAATTTCGTAAAAGGCCCTTCTACCTGGAATAAAAAAAAAAACCCTCAAAAAACCTTTTTTTTTTTTTTAAAGCAACTCTTGGGTGAGAAGGTGAATACTAACTGAAATAATAATATCTTTTAAAAATATTAATGAAATTATAACACATGGAATGTTTTGAAAACACGAATCAGAGAAAAATTCATAACCTTCAACATTTCTATCAGTGAAATTGAAAGAATAAAAATATATGAATCATCATCAAAGCCAAGCAGTGACAACTCCAGGCCCTCACACACTTCCCATGTCTTTCTTCTTATGTCCTAGCTCTGAACCAGTCGGAAAAGGTGCTTCACTTTTCAGGACTCATGTAGACCCCGACAGTCAAGACTAAGCTCCCCAGCCAGAGATCGGTAATGAAAGTCATGTCTTCCAAGTGCCTTTTCTGTGCAAAATAACATATTCAAAGGTGCTGAAGTTTAAGGTATGGACATCTTTTTGAGGGGCGCGGGGAGCGTTATTCTGCCACCTTCAGTAAAATACACATTCCCTTTTATCCAGCAATTATACACATAAACACAACTCACACGCCTTTGAACCTGAGATGAGAAAGAAAACAAATTTACAGATATATACATACATGTAAAATCCCAGCTCACAAGGGTATTCAAAATAAAAACTAACTTGTATAACATGGTGTTTCAGACCGGCGTGACTCCAGAAGGACAGTATCCAGGTATGCCGCACGTTCTCTCTACTTCCTTTCAACTTGGTCCTCACAGCGCACAAGAGCTCCTGGGAATGGCACTCCCTGCAGGTACATGGCACCCACTGCCCCAGCGTCCAGAATCCCAAGACTACGAAATGTACCTTCTCTTTTCGTCTTTCACTTTTACTGTCTTTATGCAATATCACGTCGTTTTTTTGGGGGGGGGGGGCATTGATTTTTTTATTTTTGCAAATTTCTTTCTGTCTGCTTTCACAGAAGCCAGACAAATTTTCATCTACTTCTGCATTCAATTTGTTGCAATATGTTGTTTTGGTACAAATGAAAAAAATCTGTACTTACACAGACATCTACCTGGGGAAAAGAGAAGGGTATTCAATAGCATTTTCAGATAATTCAGATATTCCTGTTTGATACTACACCAAAACTCAGTCAGTAGTAGTGATTTTTCAGAGGTTAATTGCAATGTGGAATCCAAAACTCTACCAATGAACTTTTCATGCTGTTTTTTTGGTTTTTTGTTTTTTTTAAATTTTGTTTTATTTTTTCAGTGTTCCAAGATTCGTTATTTATGTACCACACCCAGTGCTCCATGCAATATGTGCTGCATATCACATCATTTTTATTTATTCCATTTACCTTCCTTTTCCTATCATATCTCACAACACCGAAGGACAGAAAGAAAAAGTAGGTTGATCTTAGGTAAGATTGGTCAGGTAACAAAGAAACCGAAATTTTGAGACACCCTTATTCCTTCTCCAGTCACATCACTCTTACATTATTGATCATCCTGTTGAGAACTCTGACAAGCAGCTTTCCTTGGCCTTTGACCCTGAGACAAGAAGAAGTAACAGGCCAAGTCCCATGAGCTCAGCAGAGATTCATATTTACTGATGCTCTTCTAGAATCTAAGCTTAACACGGGCACAGGTAGCTGGGGAGACAGGAATGGCACTCCAACAGAAGACGTACAAACTAGAGCTTTATCTTAGCCTCCCTCATCCTTTCCTCTTAATGGATAACCAAGATATTTAAAACTATACTTGATGAAATGATGCATATCTTTCTGTAAGATCAATGAGGGTAATACCAAGTATCTATGCTATAAGCCTGAAGAGTTCTAAAAACTCAACTATACGACATGAAACGTAAAATGTCTACAAAGTGGAAATATAACAAAGTCAAAGGGCAAATGAATGAGAAGAAAACATTTATAGCACATATAACAGATGAAAGATTAGTATTCATTATATAGAAAAACTAAAAATGAGGATAAGTAACTTATCAACATTCACTTAACAGAAGAAATAAAAATAAACATAAGATGTTGAAGAGATGTCCAACATCACTAATAAATTAAGAAATGCAAATACTCTTTACATGAAATCAAAATACTCTTTCCATGAAATTACAAAATTAATGACTTCATAACATCCTGTGTTAGTGTGAGTATGGAGAAACTGTCATTAATTCTCTACCAATACTGGTGGGAATGTAAAATAGTACAACTTTATTGGAGAACAACATTGCCAAGATCTAACAAAATTTAAAATTTGCATACCGTATTGTTTCCATCTCTAATCATCTGTTCTGGAGACATACATAATTACAAAGAGATACAATTTTAACTGTAAATTTTTTTAATAAAAAGGTACACAATGATACAAAACTTTACACAAAAATAAAGGTCTAGAATGATACTGTGGATGGCTACAAAAAGTAAAGAGGTACTTACACTTTTAAACTCAATATGGTCTTATCTAATTTTGAAATTTTCTGTCAAGAATGTTTTCATATAGACTTATATAATCTCAACAAGTTATTTTGAAAGTGGATAGAATTGAGGGGTGCCTAGGTGGCTCAGTGGGTTAAAGCCTCTGCCTTTGGCTCAGGTCATGATCTCAGGATTCTGAGATGGAGCCCCACATCGGGCTCTCTGCTCGGCAGGGAGCCTGCTTCCCCCTCTCTCTCTGCCTGCCTCCTGCCTACTTGTGATCTCTCTCTGTCTCTGTCAAATAAATAAATAAAATCTTTAAAATATTTTTCTCTGTCTAGAAATAAGCAGAATTTGTTTGCAAAATAGTTAAAATAAATAAAATCTTAAATAAATAAATAAAAGTGAATAGGAGACTTTAAAAAAATGAAGATTGTATGTGTTTAAGACGTTTTAGATACTTTTAGTCATGCTATCCTTTATTCTCAACAATATTTTTAGGCTTTTCTATTTTTATCTATTTTTGATTTTGGTATAGATTCCTCAATCATGTCTTCCAGTTCAAAAATTCTAACAGCTTATTTTCTAGATTTTATCCTGTCTATAGATAAGTTTTACTGTCAGTGACAATGTTTTTCAAGTCTACAATTTTTTTTAAGATTTTATTTATTTATTTAAGTGGGGGAGATGTAGAAATTGTGGGTGATCTCTCTTTATTTAAGAGAGAGAGAGAGAGAAAGTGGGATGAGCCAAAGGCAGACACTTAATTGACTGAGCCACCCAGACGCCCCTCAATTCTACAGTTTCTGATTAGTTCCTTTTTATAGTCATACATTCATATTTGGTTCTGCCTGTTTTGTTGTTATAAAATCTCTTGCTCTAATTCAGTGTAAATAATTTTTCACTTATCTCCATGAAAAAAAATCAAATACACTTAAAGTCTTTATCAGACCCTTCCATTAAACTAATTTTATATAAAAAGAAAATTTATGTTCCCATTATTAATTAATCAGGTTGTCTTTCTCAAAATCAGACTTTATGTTTTTTATGTCATTTACAGCAGGTAAGGTAAAATGGCCCAACATAAACTAGCCCCAATAAGGTAGATCAAATAAATAAGAGTGGTACCAAAAACAGATTACCATACATCATATATATTTACTCTCAGTTGTTCAAATCTTGTTTCAACTCCATCTTTAAATTTTAGTCAAGTTATTTAAAAGCAAGCCTCATTGTTATTACTTAAATTTGAATATTTAGCCTTCAGAAATGCTGCAGTACTTTCTTGGATCGGAACATTTTTATATTAGGATTAAAATTCTAACTAATGCAACAAGGATCAGCAGTTATCAGTTAAGTGGAAATCTCATAGTTTTTTTAAAGAAAGGAATCATAAAAAGTAATACATTATATTAAAAAGTTCACTTCAACTTAGAAACATAAATAAATTGTGAGTTGATAGTCTTTTGAAGTTATTTGAAGATACAAAACAATTATTTAGGAATAGCCAATACCCGTAATTAGTGTAATCATCCTTACCAACTGATTTTTTTCTATTTCCCATGGCTCCTAGCACATGTTTTGTAATCAAAGTATTAAATAAATTACTTGGATGGATCAACAAACACATAAATGGAAATGAATCAACCATTCAGCTCGAAAGAAGTCCAACATCCAATTAGTCAAACCTAGAGTGTCTTGGTTATCCAAAGTGCCATACATCTAGGGGCAGATTTTCACTCCTTTTTAACATCCGCAAGAGTAGAAGCAGCAACAACACCAACAAGCTTTCACTACAAATCTGCTGTGTGAAGGACTCTAAGTTTCATCAGACACACGAAAGAAGTAAAAAAGACCGCCTCTACATATAATCCAGTTGTAGTCTTAAAACACACATTACAGGACACATTACAATTTGAGGCAAGAAGGTGAGACAAAGGAAGAAGGCAAGAAGCACAATACAAGCAATTCATGGAGGAGGCAAGATGTCGGTTATGGTGGAGAAGAGAAGGTTATGCAGTCCAGTGCACAGTGGCAAAGATGATAGCCCACTAGCAATGATGAGGTCTGCGGAGGAAAGAGACCGTGGGGGAAGATACAGAAATTGTGGGTGATCAAAGAATAGACACAAACTGTGGAGGGAAACAAATGCTATTTCTTTCTTCTTAGCACATCCTTGTTTTGCTATGACTGTAAATATCTTAGATAAAAATCTAAGACCACAGGTCAACTGTCCATCCTACCCTTGTCATTCTAGCTACAGCAAATGGTTATCAGCCATAAGAAGGGACTAGGTGTTCTGAGCAATCAACAACTTTAGTAAAAACAGTTAAAAGAACAGGAATCAAACAATCAGAATATAATAGCTAAACTTAATGGTAAAACTTGACTAATATAACTTCAACTCTCTTTGATAATTTAGAAGTCATTAAAGAACTTATAGCACCCATGAAGGAAAAAAAAATTGCTGATATTTATTGAGCACCACTGTATGCCAAGTATTATAGTATATGCTCCTGGTTATCACTTCATTTAGTATTTTACTATATAAACTCATGAAGTATTACTACTCTTGTTTTACAGATTAAAAAAAATCAGGTGTCTAACATTCTTCACTCATTCATGCGAGAATCAGCAATATGTCTGATTCCACAGTCTTATCCCTTCACCATAATATTGTATGTGTGTGTGTTTTAAAAATATTTATAGTTGGCAACAAGTTTTCCTAAAAATAAATCAGTCAATATGACTATTTACCTTGAATCTCAAAAATATTGTTCCAGAAGTCACTGACTACTTCCTTTTTCTTTTTAGTCATAGTACACTATAGGTGAGTTCCTTTGGATTTTATTTGTATAAACGATTCTTCCTTCAAACTAAATTACTTTAAAAACACTTACCACAAAGGAAATTGCTAACAAAATCATTATCTACCTCTGTACAAACTAATGTTATTATCTCCAGGAAACAGAAGCAACTGAATTATATTATAGAAATATTAGTTTAAAAGGTCACTGGATGTCAGAATGTATCATTTTACAGAAGTCTCAGGAGACACCATTCATCAGAAAGTATAATGCCTAGAACACCAAGTTCAATGCCATGATTTAGCAAATCTCTCTCTTTCTTGGTTCATTTAGCACCAGTTATGAAACTCTGGAAAGGGGAGGATAGTTATTTTCTCCCGAAATATTTCCTTCCACTTGCAAGCAAGAAGAAAGGAAACCAGAGAGGACTAACTAAGCAATGCTTCATTAAAAATACATCGAATATCCTACATTAATACCACCCAAAAATTAGCTCTAGAAGGGATCAGCTTAGGCCCACACTCCATTAACAAATAAGGAAACTAAAGCTCACTGAAGCCAAAGGTTTACCCAAAGGTACAGAAATATTTATTGAAAGAAACAAAAGTCAAGAGTGGTAATCAAATTATACCTCTGCTTTCAGCTAACTTAAAGTAAAATTGACCATGAAATAAACAAAGAGAGGAAGTAATGTTTTTATTCACCAATTTTATTCACAATCTTCAACTCAAGTTTTTCTTCTGGACCTGCTCTTGCATTAGTAAAGGAATTTGGTGAAAACTGAGCAATTAACCTCTTCAATACATCAAAATACTTTCCAAACACTGTGCTCAGTGTAGTACCTGAGGCTGAAATAGCCTTCTGAAACCATATTAAATAAGATGCCTACGTTTTAAAACACATGGTGAAACCTGCATATACCCCCTAAGTGCTAATTTGGGATTATAAGGCAATTATCATTGCCAGAGAGATATCAATCCTATGTTGACTAATACTACTCTTCAGTACACAAAATTCTGTAGACATAGTCCATTGTCTGTAACATGTTACACATAACCAAGACACCTTATAGTATAGAAGAGGGAAAGAAAAAAAAATTTCGGGATGTCAAATAAACTAAACTCTTCAAATTTTTTCATGATTTCAAGTCTATGAGTCACTCACTTTCTATAATGTACAAAGAACAGGAAAAATCAACACAATTGGACATCAAGGACATCTTTAGTAATTTAATATGTTCCCTGAACATTCAGTTTTTAAAGTTCTGTTACAGAGATATCTTTGTACTTGAAGATGACTGCTGCAGGACAATATACTTACCCGCTCCACTTTTTCCCATGGTGAAATGGAAAAGTTGGGACAAAAAAGAGAAGTACAAAAGACATTGCTCTAGTTGTTTTTAAAAATAAATTAATTACAGGGGCACCTGGGTGGCTCAGTGGGTTAAAGCACCTGCCTTCGGCTCAGGTCATGATTTTGGGGTCCTGGGATAGAGCCTCGCATCAGGCTCTCCGCTCAGCAGGGTGCCTGATTCCTCCTCTCTCTCTCTCTCTGCCTGCCTCTCTGCCTACTTGTGATCTCTTTGTCAAATAAATAAATAAAATCATAAAATTAATTAATTAATTAATTACAGGGTGCCTGGGCGGCTCAGTCAGTTAAGCATATATACATTCAGATTTCTCGAAATTTGAAATGGTGCATGGTTTCAGCCATATGACCCCTTTTTTCATCAAAACACATCCCTGGTGTTCACCATATTCTAAAATATAAATATAAGACAACACTTTAGAAAAATCTTTAGTTTCACCTCCTAGAGCTGAACATATACATACCCTATCTCCCTCACAATTCCACTCTTAGGTCGATATCCAAGAGAAAGTCATACACGTACAGAAAAATTTAAAGAGTATCTATAGCAGCAAAAACAAAAACAAAAACAAAAACCCAAATGTCTGTTGATAGCAGAATGAAATATAAATTGTGGAATCATCTTACTTCAGAGCAATAAAACTGAACGGCTATACACACACGGGATGAACTTCATCTGCAGAATGTTGAGTGAAAGGAGTTAGACGGCAAGAGTATATACTATACAATTCGACTTACAGACACTTCTGGAAACAAGCAGAACTAATCTATGGAAATAAAGATCATCCGGGTAAGGGAGCGACACAGAGGGAGCATGAGGGAGATAAGAGTCCTTAAGTTTGTATTACATTTGTTCTCAGATTACATCCTGGGGTAATGACTTCATCCCAGCAATAGTAACCAGAATTATCAGACTCTAGGAAGGACTTTTCTCCTAACCAGCCATGTGATCTTTAACATAATTTAACCTTTCAGTGGCAAGTCTAATAGCCAATAAACCTGACCAAGATCATGAAGTTTTTTTAAAGAAGACATGAAATCATTCTTATTCATTTAACAAATACTCATTGTGAGCCTACTATGTATAAAACACTATTCTAGGCACCTGCCACTTATAGTCTGGTGGAGAGAAATGGAAATATGCAGCAAACACAATAAATGAATGAATTATAATGTAAACTGCAATCAGAGTTTGGGAAAAAAATATATAAGTACACACCAAATGAGACTTTCAATCCAGTCTGAACACTTCTGAGCACATATCAACACAGAAGGGAAACTAGCTTTAAATAACTATTTCATTATACTCTGAAGTAAATCCTTTCCCAGGGTTAACACTCCAGCATAAATCTTCATGAATAAGTCTTGATAACATATGAAATATTTAAACATATCCTTGAAACCACAGAGGATAGAACTGGAACCAAAAAGGCAGATTTTTCAAGGAAAGATTAGCTCAGTATTTCAGAAAGAACTTCAAATAATCAAAACATTTAAAAAGACGGGGTGAAAGAGAAACTTGATACTGGATTGTAGAGAAATAAATTGTGTTCGGGAGGGAGGTTAGATTTGACCTACAAGACCCTTCTGGAATTTAATTTTAAGAACAGGAATTAGCAATTAGGAGTTTTGAAAATATGTTAAGATATTGTTTGCTTTTAAAATATTTACTGCACATATACACTAATTAAATCAACAAATGTCATATACAATCTTACATTCATAATAAGTTGATATTTAAACTACGGAGTATTATCTTGTAGACCTTAAAAATGCTATCATAATTACACATAAGTATAATTATAACAGCAATAAAATTTTATATCCCTCTTCTACTTTTTCCTCTTGATATGATGTGTAAAAGCATTTTAAATGTTAATTTTTACTGGAATTTTAAGTAGGTTAATAAGAATGTTTGTATCAGTAAACACACCCTTTTTAATAGAAAAACATTCACAAATCTCTAAAAAGTTACAGGGTTTATTTTCAATTTATTTTAATAAACTTCTAGCATAAAAGATGCATGAAAAATGAGCCAACTTTCTAAAAAAACTTATGAATATACTAAAATCAGATTGCTTAAACACTCAAATAACAGAATCAATCATCAGTGAGGCCCTGTTTATACCATACCATACCATAATGGTTTTAAATCATCTTTCATAGTTTGAACACAACCAAACTGAAAATCCTTATAACTGCCTGTTATATATATGAGACATTTGTAGAATATTATCAAATACTTATTCGTACCCCCTTCTAACCCATTTTCCATATTACTGTTACAGTGATCTTACTAAAAGGATGACGGTATGAAGCCATGCCCCTTCTTAAGATGGCTTCCCTTCTATCACAGGATCGCACCCAAGTTCCTTAAAATAACTTTTGAGGTAGCATGCCCTGCTTACCTATGCAGACTTATCTCTCCTCACTCCATCTGAATTTAATTTTTCAACCACATGGCTCCAATTTCAGGTTCTCTGAGTTTCATAGATTTCTGGCTTGAAATACGAGCTGTCACTTCCACCCAGAATATGATTTCCTGATCTTCCTTCCAAACTTCTCCTCAGCTTTCGATGTTCACCTAAGTTGAGGTATGCCCTTCACCAAAAAGATTTTCCTTGCTTCCTTCATACCCAGTGCTTCTTCCCCACTGCAGTCTCCTACTGGGCTATATTGTTAATGGCCTACCTTCCCCATCATCAGCAAGACAGGGACCATTTCCCTTTGTCACTACCACTACTCTGTACCCAGTAATACTTAAGGAATTCACTATCTCTTAGATAACTGAGTGAATGATATGAATGTCAGCCCTCAATATAAGTGATGTAAATGCTGGGTCCTTGGGACACAACACAAAATAAGAATATATTTCCCACACAAATAATTTAATAGTATAGCCAAAAATGAAAACCTAGAATAGAGAAAGGGGTGACCTTGGAGAAATTACTTCACTTCGAGTTGTATCTTCCTCCCCTATTAGTTGGGCTACTTCGCTATCTCACTACATCCACTACATCCACTCATCCACTCATCATCGATCAGACCAGAAAACCATTAGTCACCATTGTTTCCGCTCTCTCCCTCTCCTACCAGATCCAATCCAACTAAAATGTCTGTGTATCTACCTCCAAAGAGATATTTCAATACATCCACTTCTCTCTGCTTTTTTCTATCCCCAAAGTAATCCAGTTTCCCTCCTAGATTTCTAAGTATATTATTTCCATTCTTACCTCATTCAATTTATTTATCATAGTCAGAGAATCTTTATCAAACTATAAACTTGACATCACTCTACTTAAGATCTCCCTCAAAGACTTCCTCTGCTCTATTAAATGATATGGTCCTTAACAGCCTCTCCAAATTCATCCCATCCAAATTTGCCTGAAAGCTCCAGCCACACTGGTCTCCTTCCAGATCTTGCAACATGCCAAGCTTTTTACCCTCAGAATCTTGGCACATGCTTTTCACTTTGCCTAGCATACTTTTTGCATCTCTCTCTCTCTCTTTTTTTTTTTTTTTGGTAGGGCTGATTCCTGCTTTCAGTTTCAGTGTTATATTTCTTCTTTTAAAAAAGATTTTATTTATTTGAAAGAGAGAGAGAGAGTGAGAGAGCACACAAGCAGGGGGAGCAGCAGGCAGAGGGAAAGGGAGAAGCAGGACCCATGCCCAAAATGCTGGCATCATGACCAGAGCCAAAGGCAGATGCTTAACCAACTGAGCCACCTCGGTGCCCCTCAGTATTATATTTCTTAAGAAGGGCTTTCCCTCCTGTCCACCATATCTAAACTGTTGCCTCAACTCACATTCCTATTATTCTCTACCACCACACACAGATGTTTCCTTCCTTCTCTACCTTCAGGAATATTCCTAATGTGTAAAGCCATCCATGCCTGGGTACCCAGCAGACAGACTAAATTTCTTTCTGGAAGGAAGAAAAAAAGAAGGGAAACGATACATGGGAAGAATGTGTGCTGTCTATTTTGATGTGAACACAGGTTTCCTATTTTCTTTAAATTCACCTTCAACAGTCTAACATCTATCAGTAGAATTGGATAAATGTCTCCTGTTTCAAAGTCTACTGTTACTACATACATTATCTAAAATAAGGCATGGGATGATATAATTGAGTTAATAAAAGTAGCTTTTATTATAAATTGGTTTATAAATAATAAGTTAATAAATAAATAAATAAAGTTAATAAATAATAGATGTTACCTTAGAAAATGAGTAGGACCATGGAAAAACAGAAAATAAAATGTTTCAGAGAGTAAGTCTAGGAACTTCTAAAAATGAAGTGCCACCTAAGAGTGACAGTATCAGGAAGAAGCCACATGATAAGGTTTTGGATGAGAAAAGGAAGCCAAACAACATACGAGTTCCAGAAACCCAGGACTATGAATATGAGTAAAACTGATGGAGACAGAAGTAGTAGCAAAGATAAACCCTCATTATTCCACAATTCATGTTTTCTCCTAGAATCTTCTTTGCACAGAAATACTTAGTATGAAAATTAGAAATTTCACATAGGAACTCACAGAATGTAATCTAGATTTTATGAGTCAATCAATTCCTTTATAACTCCTAGACAAGTCTAGTATCACTGAATGGATAATACTAATTTGAGGTCAGGTGAAAAGGTCAAGTAGATGTAGCTTAGAGCATACTGTTTTAGTTGTGCTTCATGAGAGCTCACTGCACTTGGATTCAGTTTATGTTGGTCACTTGAGGCACAATTGGCTACCCACCACTTTGCCAGGAGCAGCTGCTTGCTATAATCCCCACGTCCAGACAACAGTAGACTGTCTCCAGGGTTTTACAGGATGTTGATTCCTAAAGGCCAGATTTAAGACTTTGGGGAAATATAAAAGACATCAAACAACTACAGAAGGAGAAACAAGGCACGGTTTTTGATTATTGGAGGACTGCAACTTATTACAGGGATTGGTTACCACAGAAACTATGATCTGTAAATGGCCTAGGTGGAATAGGCTGGAAATATGCTATACACAAACAGAGTGACTCATCGAACATCAGGGATCGGGGGCACCAGGCGATAAACCCACAGCAGTTCCGAATCTCGAGTCATAGCACTGATGTACCATTTGACAACTGCGGCCTCCATTGGAATGCCTGCTACACTGGGAAGGTCATTTTAAAGCAGTTCCGTTATAGAATTCTCTATACCGTGTAAAAAAAATCTACCTCAACTCTTGAATTTATGCCCATTAGGTTACGGCCCCTGGAACCAACAGAATAAATCAAATTAATCTTCCATAGCACCACAAATATTTGGAAACAACTATTACATACCCTTGTGCCTCATTTTCTTTGTCTTTGGACTATACCACTGTAGGTTATTCAATTGTGATGTTTATTGTAAAACATAGTGTTGAGTCACTTCAATCACCAAACCACTTTGTTTTAAATTTGTTGCAATTGCTCTAGTTCAAGAATCAAAGCCAAATGTATGAACCTACCAATAAGAACTGATAATTGTACTAAGCGCTTTGCATGTCTCAGGTCACTAAATCCTAATAAGGATGGAATTATAATCACCATCATATACTGAAGATGCTGCGGGTTACAGAAATAGAGGAAGGTCAGGACTCGAAAGCCTAAC
>JAPYYJ010001703.1:0-13817 GCA_028533885.1 Nasua narica | reverse complement strand
TTTTTTTTTTTTTTAAGATTTTATTTATCCATTTGTCAACGAGAGAGAGAACACAAGCAGGGGAAGCGGCAGGTAGCCCGAGAAGCAGGCTCCCTGATGAGCAAGGACCCCCTCATGGGACAGGATCTCAGGACTCCAAGATCATGACCTGAGCTAAAAGCAGAAGCTGAACCGACTGAGCCGCCCCTGCATCCCTGGAATTTTCTACAAAGACGATCATGTCATATGCAAATAGAAATAAGTTTCTTCCTTCTTTTCTATCCTATATGCCTTTTATTTGTTTTTCTTGCTTATAGCAGTGGCTAGAACTTCCAGTACAATGTAGAATGAGTGATGAGAGCTCACATATTGCTTTGTTCCCTAATTTTTTTTTTTAAGATTTTATTTATTTGTCAGAGAGAGAGAAAGGGACATAGCACAAGGAGGGAGCCACAGGCTCTCTGCTGAGCAAGAAGCCCAGTGCAGGACTCAATTCCAGGACCCTAGGATCATGATGTGAGTTGAAGGCAGACGCTTAATTGACTGAGCAACCCAGACACCCTGTTCCCAATCTCAAAAGGGAAGTGTTCAGCCTTTCACCATGAAATATGATCTTAGCTGTAGGCTTTTTGTAGATGCTCTTTATCAAGTTGAGGTAATTCCGCTTCATGACTAACTTGCTGAGACTTTTCACCCTGAATAGATTTTGAATGTTATCAAATACTTTTCCTGTATCAGCTGATGTGATCATATGATTTTCTTCTCTGTAGCTTGTTGATATGGTAGATTACCACGTTGATTGATTTTGACTATAGAATCATCTTTGCATTCCTGGAATAGATCCCATTTGGCTATGGTATGTAATTCTTTTTATACATTTTTGGCCCACACACTTTTGAATTCCAGAAGCCAAGATGTCATCTTTTGTGCTTCTCTCGCCCTTTCATTCATTGTCCCATTACCATGACTTTTACCTCCATTTCAACTACTACCCTGCCGGCTAAAGTCTCTGTTCTCTCTTACTTGTTCTACTTCAACAGCCTCCGAATTGGTCCTGCTTTAATCTTTGCTTCCTTCCAACCATTTTCTGCAAAGCAGTCAAGGATATGCTCCTAACATAAATCTAATTTTGATGCCTCTTTTTTTAAAATCCTTCAAGGGATTCATGCCATTTTTTTTAAAGAGTCATTTACTTATTTGAGCAAGAGAGAGAGAGAATGAGGGGGCAGGGGAAGGTCAGAGGGAGAGAAAGGGAGAGTCCCAAGTGGAGCTGGATGTGGGGCTCGAGCTCATGACTCTGAGATCATGACCTGAGCTGAAATCAAAAGTTAGTTGCAGGGTACCTAGGTGGTTCAGTGGTTAAGTGTCTGCCTTTGGCTCAGGTCGTGATCCCAGAGTCCTAGGATCGACCCACATCAAGCTCCCTGCTCAGTAGGAATCCTGCTTCTCCCTCTCCCACTGCCCCTGCTTGTGTCTCCTCCCTTGCTGTGTCTCTCTCTGCCAAACAAATTTTTAAAAATCTTAAAAAAAAAAAAAGTCAGTTGCTTAACTCACTGAGCCAGCCAAGTGCCCTGCTTCATACCACTTCTTAGGTTAAAACCCCACATTCTGAATATGGCCTCTCTACTCTTGTCTCTCTTTAATTCGTACACCTATTCCAACCCACTCTCTGTGTCTCAGAACCTGAGACTTCTCTATTCTCCCAGAGTCATCTGCCTTGGGGCCTTTGCACATGTTATACCCACAAGCCCCTTCCCCCATTCTTTGTCACTATGACTTTTAAACTGACACCACTTTTCCATGAAAACCCTCTTAGCCCCTCTAGCTTCATCAGGTCCCTGTTATACTTCCTTTTTCATTTGGAGCACTTGTCACAGTTTCTAGATAAACATTTATCTATATAATTATTCGATTAATGTTCGTCACTCCTGAAACAGTAAACATTGCATGAGGGCAGGGAATATAATTGTTTTGTTCAACAAATATGCTTTTTGAGTTAATACATGAAATCAACCGTCCTACTTAATTCATTAGTCAACATATGTTTACCAAACATCATGTGTACCTTATCAGTACAGTAATTCATTTAAGAGAATGAGGGGTAGAGAGACAGAGACAAGAGCAAATGCTTATTAGGTACATATTGTAGACAATCAAAATAATCCTTGTGTGTGGTGTCTTATAATTTTATTGGGGTAAAGATGTTTTCTGCTGATTTAATTAACAAAAGAATTATTAAATAGTGATGGTGGTCGAGTCATCTCTGGGTGATTGGATTCCAAAGCATTCTTATTTTCTTTATAGTTCTCTGTTCTTTTTCAAAAACTGTAAAGTGAGGGCTGCCTGACTGGCTCAGTGGGTAGAGTTATACAACGCTTGATCTTGAAGTCATGAGGTCAAGCCACATGTTGAGTGCAGAAATTCCTTAAAAATTTTAAAAAATGTAGGGGCGCCTGGGTGGCTCAGTTGGTTGAGCGGCTGCCTTCGGCTCAGGTCATGATCCCGGAGTTTCGGGATCGAGTCCCATATCGGACTCCCGGCTCTGCGGGAAGTCTGCTTCTCCCTCTGACCTTCTCCCCTCTCATTCTCAGTGTCTCTCTCTCTCTCTAATAAATAAATAAAAAATCTTAAAAATAAAAAAAAAATAAAATTTAAAAAATGTAAAAATTAAAAGTTAAAAAAAGAAGTTACGTAAAAATAAAATATTTTAAAAATTATAAAGTGTGCACCTATTTTAATATATTAATAAAAAGATCTTAGTTTATCAACATATTAACTAATAAAGCACTCCTGGAAAATGCTCTAGCTTTATTCACCTTTCCTTAAAATATGTACTCAAAACAAATTTCAAAAGATAAAACTTAAAATTATACTTTAAATATATTAGTTCTCAAAGAAATGATAGAATATTACAATTTTTTATTCTCTCTTATTATCATTTGTGTGAAAAATACTATGCTTGAACTCTATCTCACAAAAACATAACTTACCACTCTACTTCCATTCAGAAACAACTTTGTAGGAATATACCAAAAAACTGTTAGCTGTGACTCATTCTGAGGCTTATTTAGGATGGAACTGAATGATAGAATTATGAGTCAGGCAAGAGACTTAACTTGCTATTTATATTATCTGTGCTATATTTACCTTATTTACTTAGGCATATGTTATTTTCCTATCTTAAAAGAAAACCACTTTTCAAAAATGCATTTGAAGATGAACTTTTAAAAGAAACAAATGAGGGATACCTGGGTAGCTCAGTCAGTTAAGCATCTGCCTTCAGCTCAGGTCATGATCTCGGGGTTCCGAGATCAAGTCCCACATCGGGTGCTTCTCCCTCTGCCTGCTGCTCCCCCTGCTTGTGCTGTCTTTCCCTCCCAAATAAATAAATAAAATCTTTAAAAATAAAAAATAAAGTAAAAGAAACAAATGCATTGATCCTTGCGACCTTTCCCCATCACTTCCCTTGGTCACACACTTTCATCAACAAACATGAAAATATACACACACTGCAGCTCCAGTGGAGCAGGTCCATTATCTATGCCAACCTCAAAAATAAGAAAGTGACTTCTACTTCTCAACAAGATAGAGTAACAAGGCTCTGTTCTATCCATCTGTCTGAGTAAAAAATAATATGTGTAATAATTGTGGGTGGAAGCTATGTTTTTCAGATACTATATGTCAAGCTCTGCAAGATAGCAGTCCCTGTGAGATAGGAAACAAACCAAATAAAGCCCTAGCACTGTCATGCTCACTACTCAGAAAAAGTTTCCAGGCTGCCACTTGGGGTGGCAGAAATTAGTTAAAGCCCACGTCTCCCTGAATGGATGAAACAAGTGAAAGTCCACGGGGTTGAAGGTAGCAGGAGTTCACAGGGCAGAGTACTGGAGAGGGGAGAGTGGCAGAGAGAGAGAGAAATCCAGAAATCTGCAGAAGATCCCCCTTGAGTCCTTGGGTAATTAATCATCAGCACATTGGTGACTAAAAGGAACAATCCTGGGAGGATCATACGGTGCCAGTAATAGTTAATAGCGGCATTTCGTTGTAGCAGCCCAAAGAGATTAAAACGGAAGCCTTCGATTGTCTTCGATTTTATTTCATTTAGGATTTTTATTTGTTTATTTGAAAGCAAGAGTGAGTAAGAGAGAGAGAGCACAAGCAGGGAAAGGGGCAGAGGGAGAGAGAGAAGCAGGCTCCCAGGGAGGTTGATACGGGACTTGATTCCAGGACCCCTGAGCCAAAAGCAGACGCTCAACCGACTGAGCCACTCAGGCACCCCAATTGTCTTCAATTTTTAATACACTCCTACTGCTCCTACTGCTAAAGCATCTGCCTGCATGTAATCTTCCTACTTCAGCTGGCCAATGATGATTTCAAGTTTTCACACAATGACATCACTTGTAAGTTACTGTCATGTAGAGCATAAGTCTTAGGCAAAAAGGAAAAAAGCTGTTTGTCTTCACTTATGGTATCACCATTCAGGTCAGCATAGACATCCCTCCTCCAGGTCATATCACGGTCACACTGCTGTCCCTATCTGACCTCCAAGGATGACCGACCTTGCAGGGCCTGCCCTCTGGAGCCCTGGAGCTTACTCCTCCTCTCAACCCTCACCTCCCCATGTTCTGGGGAGTCCATCGAGCACTCCTTGACTGAGCCCAGCACCTCCTTTCACCTCCCGGCTTCCCTCACTCTCACTCCAGGGCAAAGTGCCTACTTGCCTGCAAACACCTGACATATTTTAGGTCCCTGGGAGTGGAATGCTCTTCCTTATGTGTGAGTCTCTCACTTGACTTTCAGGTACTCCACCTACAAACACATTTCCGAGAGCATGTTATGTACAAAAGTAGAGACTGCCTGTACTAGCAATAACAAAACTGACCAAGAGCAACCTAATAAGGGACATTTTGTGTTTTCTTGTCAAGAGGAACACTTCCTGAAGGTATGAGAAAGAAGTCAACCTGGCTTTAAAGAAAAAAAAAAACCTGAATATTATTTATAATGTTTAGTGCCACTTGAATTTACATCACTAATTAAGGCTTGGAATGAACATGGTATGGCTAGAATATATTTTTTTAATATTTTATTTATTTATTTGAGAGAGAGAGCATAAGCAGCGGGGAGGAGCAGAAGGAGAGGGAGAAGCAGGCTCCCTTGCTCAGCAGGGAGCCCGACCCCAGGATCCTGGGATCATGACCTGAGCCGAAGGCAGCTGCTTAACTGACCGAGCCACCCAGATGCCCCAAGAAGAATATTTTCAGTTATGTGTTTTGATTATCCCTCTGACCTACACACTCACAAAATTCTAGCACAGTTGCAAACTCTTGGCCAGGGAACATAGACTGGTATACACACAAAATACAACTCACACAAATTTACACACTCATTCCTTTGTTTTGCAGTTCTTAGATTTCCATACAGCTTTGCGAGTGGAATTCAGAATGGTTGGGGAAAAGCATTGCTCTGAGCAATCTCTTGTAAAGAAGAAAAAGCCCAAACATTACCCCATAGGATGAGGCATTTGTCTCTGAACTCAAATTTAGTCTCCCTCTCTTAACAGAGGTGAGGGGGGAAGGGGTGGGGGGGCAGTGATAGCTGGCTCAGTGAATGGAGTGCACTACTCTTCACTTATGGGGGTTGTGAGTTCAAGCCCCACACTTGGTGTAGAAATTACTTAAAAATAAGATTAAAAAGAAAAAAAGAATTTGAGGCTTATTATAAATGGCAAAGCAGTATGTTCTGTCTGTGTTGAATGAAACTGAATGCCCCGTGAAGCTTCCAGAGGAGCAGTGACCCATCTCGCATGCACAGTCCCTGACCTCGAGGCTCTTAGAACACTAATGAGAATCCAAGAAGTAAAACGGGAGGCAGAAAGCCCAGGGACCCTACCCTAAATGTGTGTTTAGTCTGCCTAGAGACTATATAAATAATCTGACATAGCTGGAGTTGGAGCAATACAAACTATAATCAAAGGACGGCATTTTACCGGTAAGGACAGGGTGCCTGGGTGGCTCAGTCCATCAACTCTTGATTTTGGCTCAGGTCATGTTCTCAGGGTCTTGAGATCGAGGCTATTTGCTGGACATGGAGCCTGCTTAAGATTCTCTCTCCCGGGGCTCCTGGGTGGCTTAGTCAGTTAAGCATCTGCCTTTGGCTTGGGTCATGATCCCAGGATTCTGGGATCGAGTCCCACGTCAGGCTCGCTGCTTGCTGCAGGAGCCTGCTTCTCCTTCTCCCAATCCCTCTACTTGTGTTCCCTCTCTCGCTATATCTCTCTCTGTCAAATAAATAAATAAAATATTTAATAATAAAAAAAAGATTCTCTCTCCCTCTCCCTCTGCCTTCACCCCTTAAACCCCAAGAATAAAATACAATAAAGATAAGGACAAACAGGCCAATGTGGAAGTTTGTTACAAGTCACAACGAGTTCCCTGGTGGAACAGTGAAATTATTCCTAATAGCTGGCTTAAAATAACCTACAATTGCTCAGTTTTTTGCCCGAGGGCAGACAGTTGGATCTGGCGTCCTTTAGAGAGTCACGAGTTCCCGTGATTCTGGGGGACTTGAGGGTAGGACATAGGGCAATATGAATTCACAGAAGGAACATATGACTAACAATTTTCATCATACCCTTTAGGGCACACACTAAAGGGAAGAACAGAGGGGAACACTGCGCTGAACTCTTAACTCTCTTTTCCACAGAAGAAAACAAATATGGCCGGCCTCCTGGTATCTCCTCTTTCCCCATCCTGCACACATGTTCTCTAAAGATGTTCTCATGAATATGTGAGTCATGGCCATAGTCAGGAAGTCAACAAGTGAAGTGTCAACACTTCCCTCTCTAACACCAAATTCACATTTCTCCATTCAGTCTTCAAGGGGCTCTGTAATCTGACCTCACTTGCTGGTGTTCCCACTTCTCAGATGAGTCTCCTCACTCACTCAGATACACCACATCCAACCTGGGAACTCCTGCCCAAATTGTCCTCTTCTCCTGGAAAGTCCTTCCCCCCTCACTACTCCACACTCCCTTCAGCTGCCCTTAACCAATAACATGCATACCTGTGTTCTAGAGAACACATCAGTCAGCCGTCCAATGTTTCTCCAAAACCACTTTAAAAACTGATGTTTGTGGGTGCCTGGGTGGCTCAGTTGGTGAAGCATCTACTTTCTGCTCAGGTCATGGATCCCAGGGTTCTGGGATCGAGCCCTGCATCAGGCTCTCTGCTCAACAGTGAGCCTGCATCTTCCTCTCTTATTCCCGCTGCTACACTCTCCCTTTCTTTCTCTGTCAAATAAATAAATAAAATAAAATAAAAAAGCATTGAGTAGGAAGAATTCACCAGGCCCTCTTGCTTCTTCAATGGAGATGGGTTTCCACTGAGGCACTAGCAGGTAGCAATGCAGTGACATATGAACAGGGGCTATGGGTCAGGTCTGTAGGTGATACTATTGATATGAACTCTCCTGCAGTAAGCATGAGAGACTGACAGAAGGTCCAGGCCTCTGCATGGAATTTTGGAGTTTGGATGACACCTCACACTGTTTAATAAAACTTTGTGATGGTAGGGTGGCATCCCAGGGGCTCAGTTGGCTGGGCTGCTGTCTTCAGCTTGGGTCATGATCTCAGGGTCCTGGGATCAAGTTCTGCATCATACTTATGCTCTGCAGGGAGCCCGCTTCTCTCTCTGCCTCTCTTTCTCTCTGTTTCTCATGAATAAATAAATAAAATCTAAAAAAAAAAAAAAAGTGGAAATGTGAGGAAACCATTTTAAAAAAAAGCTTAAAAAAAAAAAAAAGAACTTTGTGATGGTAGAAATTAAGGGGATGGTTCAAGCAAGACAGTGGATGAGAATTCCAATGACCAACTCAAATCCAAAGGGGAGGTCTTGGACCTCTATTACAAGTTTGAGAAATCAATGTTTTAACTTAAATAAATATTTAAAATCTTCTTTTCTTTCTTTCCTTTCTTTCTTTCTCTTTCTTTCTTTCTTTCTTTCTTTCTTTTTCTTTCTTTCCTTCTTTCTTTTTAATGATTCTCAATTCTGACAACCTTTTTGTGTTCATAGACCAATCACCAGAGCAGAGCTCCTTCTAAATACCACAACTAAGAATACGGAGATTCCATTTATGCTGTTGCACCTATCAGTAATATGGCTTATCCCAACTTAAAAGGAAAGTGGAGCCCCACCCCCCTTGTCAAAAAATCTCATTTCTGATCCAGTCTTCTCAGCCTGCTGTTCACTCTTAGACTGTCTTGGTTTCAACCCCCACCCCAGGCACCAATGCAGATCCTTGTTGGCAGCTTTCATCATTGTCTTGAGCTCAATCCTGTTTTATTAGCTGCAAACCGGATTTCTCCAGACAGAATTTCTTTCTCCACCTCCCTCTGTCATCACAGGAGAACAGGGGAGATCCACGATTGGTCCAAAGTGCCACCCCCACAGGGTGATCCCAGCAGGCTGGCTCCAGCTCCTGAAGAAGGTCAGGGAAGAGGAAGAAAAGAATCCTAGGGTGGTGCCCAGCTTCTGTCTCAGATCATTAGATGGGTGGAGGTGACAAGAGATGATGGTCCCCAGGGGGCAAACACGGGAGGACAGATATGGGGAAGAAGCTAATGAGTTCAGTTTTAGGGGTGTTAATTTTGAAGTGTTTCACATCTCCCTCTGGAAATCAGTACAAAAATCAGATACAAAAACCTGATACGCAGCAGCCCGGTGTTCCTCTAGGAACCCTTCCCCAACATCCCTTCTTCCCAATTGACTATTCCTCCTATTACTTCCAGTTTACATTTGTCACCAAACTTACCAAACTTGTGTGAGCTGTTGGGGGTGGAGTTTGCCTTTTTCTTTGAACCCCACCACCAGCCAGAGCATGTAATGTGTAGGCTGTATTACATTAAGTGTGATGGATATTGATGAAAATTCATTAATTAAACTGGTTATCTTGAAGAGACCAGAAATACAAAGATTAGGTTTGAACAAGGAGCAAAAAGGACACTTTTTTTATAGAAGAAAGAAAGGAAAGGTGCATTGTAGAGTAGTCCTCCAAAAAGCTGACATTGTTATACACCCTTCAACAAATGAAGCACAGGTTTATGGTTCACTTTTATTAGGAAAATCCTAAATTGGCTAGTCACACATTTGGGAAACCAAATCAGAGTCAAATTCCTTCTGATTTGTTTTAAATTGACAAGCACAAAAATAAATAAATAAATAAATAAATAAATAAATAAATAAATAAATAAATAAATAAAATTTACAAGCTTACTCAATTATTATGCACAACAGGCAGGTAATCTTGCATTTAGGGAGCTCCTGGTTGATAGTTGCTGAGTGAGTGAAGAAAAAAAACTTCTGGCTTATCCAAGGGGTCTGGGCACTAACAGCAGAGAATCAAAAGATAAACATATTCCAGTTAAATAGATTTACTTTCACCAATCCCACAGGCTTACTCAGGAACACCCCTAATGTCTGAATGTGAACCAAAGTTTTATTAACTTACTCAAAGTGTTGAAGGGGTAATTCAAATTTTAACAAGATAAAACTCAGCAGATGTTAGTAGATCATTTCTTACTTACATAAGCACATACAGAACAAGATGCAATAGGACCATCTTTCCTGGGAAATATCCATGATAAAATTTTGTATCTCTGTACTTAGATAAATTTGGGGGTAGAATATGTAATTATTTACAGAGTGATTTTTAAACAAACTTTTCCATATTTTTGCTTTGATTATTTTGTTCTTTGGCTACTCTTTATTTGGTTCAAATTCTCTCTGTCATTGGTTCCATAGCCAAATAGGGCAAGAATTTAATTTACAAGATAATGGGTGCATATTCAACACAGAAGTCAACCCACCTGTTCTCAGATGCCCTGGCAGCTACTGTGGAAACAAGTAAGCCCAGATTCAAACACCATGGTGCTCTGCTCAGTGATATGAGTGTCCTTTCACAGTTCTGCCCCTGGGCATGGAGCTGTCTTCATGCCTATAAATCACTGTCAAGTGGATAAACATTACTCTTCTCTCATTGGTTTTTAAAATTAAAATGACTTTATTTCGTATTATGAAAGCAATGTCTTGCATGATAGAAAAATCTGGAAATGCAGATAAGTAAAGCAAAGCAAAGAAAAATACCTTTGAGGTAATTGGACTTCTTGTTAATAAGTCAACCTGTGAGGCGGCGATAGAGATACACTGCTGACTGGCATAGACAAGAAATGCTTGTCAAAAAACACTGGGGCCAGCAGTGAGTGTGCCTGAAATGTGCTAGGAATCCAGTCCTGGCTCACACGTCAGAGCAGCTCTCAGTCCCAAGACCAGTTTTGCCACATACTAGTGGTTAAGAGACATCCAAATGAGTGTCTGCCTCTTTGAGAACCTTGTGATTTGTGGCATACAGTAGACACCCAATAAATTTTCAGTGAATATTAGCCAAATTGTTTGTCTTAGGAGACAGTGAACCATTTCTCATAATGTTATCATTGGTCCATATATACTTTTAATGATAATTTCTCTTCAAGGTAGCTCCCTTCAGATTTTGTCTTTTTTTTTTTCATAGCTTCAGAATTATTCATTTTGGATAAAGCCAAAAGTCACTCATAGCTGATTTCAGAAAATCCTGGAAAGGCCCAAAAAGTTTTGGAGAAGCCACAGTATGAGCCCAGGATGCTACAGTCCTTTTTTCCCCCATCACTGGAAATGTAATGATACATTACATTACTCACACATGAAAACGGTGGGTTGATGACACAAGATGGTCTGTTCTGATCCATAGCTTGTGCTACCAGGATGAATTCTCATTTGTCACAGAAGCTCTTCAACGTGGGTTCTGCCTGTGATTTTGACAACTTGGGGGTTTGGAACAGTGTTTTGCCACAGACTTCATTATGATTTTTTTCTAGGTCATGGCAGAAAACCCAAGCTTATGGCCTCCTCTTGAAAAAAAGCAACAACAACAAAAAAAGTCCCTTTTTTTCCCAACTTCCATTAAAATAAGAGAAGGAGGGGCACCTGGGTGGTTGAGTCAGTTAAGTGTCTGCCTTCAGCTCAGGTCAGGACCAAGCCCCATGTCAAGGTCCCCACTCAGCGGGGAGTCTGCTTCTTCCTCTCCTTCTGCCCCTCCTCCTGCTCATGTGTTCTCTCTCTCAAATATAAAATAAAATAAAATAAAATAAAATAAATAAAAATTCTTGGCTACTCTGTTCATCCCTCAACTGAGTGGCGAAATCTTCACAGAAATATTTCCCAAAGTTTTTTTCAAAAAAAAAAAGTTTCTTTAAATTTAGCTCTTATGGTTCATTTTACATTATAATTGTTTAGTGTTCACTCTTAAAAAAAACTTTTCCCTGGGAGGTAGGGGGCGGTTAGGGTTATGGACATTGGGGAGGGTATGTGCTATGGCAAATGCTGTGAAATATGTAAGCCTGATGATTCACAGACATGTACTTTGGGGCAAATAATACATTATATGTTAATAAAAAAAAAAACTTTTCCCTTTGCCTTATAGGTTCAGTAAATGGGGCCCTGCAATTAGACTGAAAAAAAAAATAGAAAATAGAAAAAAAAATAGAAAATAGAACAACATGAGAAAAAGATATGGGGATGGGTCTTACGAATGGAATGAGAATCCCCAAAAGCCTAGATACTTATGTACCATTTTAACATTATAACCATTTTAACAAAGGGCAATAAATGTTTGAAAAAGAAAGACGGAAAAAAACATTCCTTCTAGGGACAGTAAATTGTGGAAAGGTAAATATACAGGGAAACTAATGGAAGATAAGGGTCATTTTAATAAGATTTGTGTGTGCAAGTCCATCTAGGTGCCCACTTCCCATCTTCTCATGGCCGTTAAACTTCCCAGGAGAGGGGATTTATGGCAATCCTCATTTTTCAGAAGTTTCTGCTCTCAGACAAAGAAAGTTCTGAGGAAGCTTCTCTCTGCATCTACTGATTCTCAGCTGTCTTCAGCTCAAAGTAAATATGCAAAGGTGGCATCCTTGGGGGTGGCGTAGTCTGATTCCTTTCACTCTCATCATTAGTCATCTATTTGAATACCCCGAACCTCAGAGAACAGCTTTCTACAATGTCAGAGACATCTTTCCCATTACCCTTTTAAAAAGAAGTTCCCGAGTTTCTTTTAATCAATTATGTTGGCTACAAATCTTTGCTTTTTATCTTAATGTCTTCTACAGTATCACGTGTCTTGCAGTTAATTTCCCACAGAACTGTGTATTCCTTCTTTCAAAGATCAATTACTCATAGAATTCAATTACTCATATCAATTATGCATGTCCATTCACCGTAGGATCTAGAACAACCCAGAGCAGCCAGGGAGCATCCTACTCCCACTGTGACCACACAGTCTTGGCTTTTATAAACCATGTTGGAAGCTTATTTCTTCAGAAATATAACTTGAATGGGGAAACTTCGTACTATGTCAACAATTCTCAATAACCTTTTTTTACCCTCAAGATATCCTTCATTTTCATCTCAAAATACATTTCATTCCTACTACATAGTATTATAGGACAAAAATAACCATGAAGGACTAAATAACAACTCTAGCCTGGGTTGAATTTGCATACAGCAAATCGGTTTGTAAGGAAATTGTAGTAGAATTAACAAGTCCTGATAACAATGATCATTTGTCTATGGACATTGTCCAAAAGAAGAAATAACGTTAGGGCTGCTCTTTGTTTGGCAGCATTTTTTTTTTTAAATCAGACCTTGAAGAATATATACATAATACAGCAGGGTCCTCTCTCCCCCCAGCCCACCACCCCTGAATGCCGCCACGCCCATAGAAAATGAGCCAGAAAAGAAACAAACTGAGCAAGAGCAGAAAGAGTCCCAAGGGGGACAGCTGAGGATTAGGGCCCTTACAATCAGGGGCCTGATTGGGTGTGCTTGGAGGGTGGCAAGAAGGAGAACAGGTCTTATAAATCAGAAGGTTTATAAAAATCTACTAAGTTAAAAAAGAAATCAGGATAGTGGTTACCTCTGTAGGAGTAGGGGATGACATAATGAACTTCAGATGCATTATTAATTTTTATTTCTTAAGCTCCATGAGAAGAAAAAGAGGAAGAGGGAGGAATTTGTTATGGGGACAGAAAAATGGCCCAAACTGACTCTGTCTCAGAGATTCTGATTCAATTGTTCTGGGTTGGAACTAGATTTGGCTTTTTTTGGTAAGTATCCAAGGGCAGCCAGAGTTGAAATGGCTCATTTACAGAACAGAATAGCTGTTAACTTAATTAGGAAGGAAAAAAAAATGGTCAATGGTGCCATCATTTAAAAGTCATTTTAGGGGCGCCTGGGTGGCTCAGTGGGTTAAAGCCTCTGCCTTCAGCTCAAGTGATGGTCTCAGGGTCTTGGGATCGAGCCCCACATCGAGCCCCACATCGAGCCCCACATCGAGCCCCACATCGAGCCCCGCATCAGGCTGTCTGCTCGGCAGGGAGCCTGCTTTCTCCTCTCTCTCTGCCTGCCTCTCTGCCTGCTTGTGATCTCTCTCTCTCTGGGTCAAATAAATAATAAATAAAATCTTTAAAAAAAAAAGTCATTTTACCTGCCATTTGCAAAGACACAGATGGAACTAGAATATATTATGCTAAGTGAAATAAGTCAGATAGAGAAAGATAAATACCTTATCATTTCACTCATAAGTGAAATGTAAGAAACAAAACAGATGAACATATAGTAGGGGGGGAAACAAAGAAGGAAACAAACCATAAGAGGCTCTTAAAGTTAGAGAACAAACTCAGGGTTGATGGAGGGATGTGGGTGGGGTTGGGCTAGGCGGGTGATGGGTATTAAGGAGGGCACTTGTTA
>JAPYYJ010001702.1:0-13817 GCA_028533885.1 Nasua narica | reverse complement strand
GTCCTTTCTCCCTCCACCTGGCGGCCCAGACGCTGCTGGGCAGGTTTGTAGCCCACACAGCCCAGGTAGGAGATCGGAGAGTGGTTCTTGGGCTAATAGGAGAAAGAACCCACAGAGCCCCTCGCGGGGTCTGTCTGTTGCCAGTTTATTGTTTTAATTAATTATCTTATTTAATATTCATTTTTTAAAGATTTTATTTATCTTAGAGAGAGAGAGTGAGAGTTAGAGCATGAGCGGGGGAGAGGGAGAAGCAGGCTCCCCTCCGAGCAGGGAGCCTGACGCAGGGCACTGTCCCAAGACCCCAGGATCATGACCTGAGCTGAAGGCAGACGCTTCACCGACTGAGTCACAGCCGCCCCGCTGCTTTCTTACCTTACGGTGAGACCCAGTACCCCGCGGGCCACAGCCACATCACGCCACTTCTAGTCAGGTCGTTGGTGTGGAGGAATCAGTGATGTGGGGGAACAGCCTGTGTTTACCAGACATTTAAGGAAAACCCTCAATTAAACAGGAGAAGAAAGCAAGCAGAAGAAAAAGTAAGGAAATAGACCCCAACCAAACATCTTAAAGGCCACGTATTGAAGAGTCTTAGATGTGATATTGATGAAGCAAGAGTAGGATGCTCTCCAAAAGGAACATTCAGAGATTAAGAGTTTGTGCCAGTTAAAAACAGCCGAAAGAAAACAGTACAAAGACTAAAAGATGACGTAGAGCGCGTCCCAGGGCCGGTGGCTGCGACAGGTCACACACTGGGCAGCGTCTGTAGCGTGGGTCTCTCCCAGAGTCAGGCGGGGAGTCTGAGCTGGGCCCCCGTCAGCGCTTCCTGCCCAGAGCTCCCTCCCGAGCCCGGCGAGCGCCGTCCTCCTGCCGTGTGCTCTCGAGGTATGAGGAGAGCCAGCTGGCCCTCTGGCCTCTTCCCGCACGGCCGCCGGTCCCACGGGTGCGGGCTTCTCCCTCCCAAGCTGATCGCCTCCCATAGGCCTCACCTCCAGAGATGCCATCAGGTTAGGGTTTCAGCACACAAACGTTCAGTCCGCTTCAAGGACATTTCCTGGAAGGTGGCTCCACGAGGAGATGAAAAGTAGGAGTGAGAAGATAAAAATTAAAAGATCCACAGCGGAGGTCCAGTGTCAACAGAACCTCTCAACAGTGAGAGCTGAGAAAAAGGGTAGGACCTCAAAGATGTTGAGACTTTAGACTTGGGGGGGTCTGCCTCCGGGCTAGTGCGGTGCATGCCAACGGACCCACACCTGGATACCTTGTTACAGAATGGCACAGCACCGAGGATAAAGACCCGGACAGCTGTCTGAGCAGGAAAAAGATCCCATAGAAAATTCTGGGGGTCAGAATGGCACGGTCACTAACAGCGCTGTGGGGACAGAAGACAGTGAGGGGATGCCTTCACCGTCGTGCGGAAGCGATGTTAACGTACAGTTCTGTGTCCAGTCAGAGTGAAGAACGGGTGTTTCTGGATATACAAAATCCATAGCGGTGATGGAAACCCACCCCCCACCTGCTTTCTCTGGTGGTTACAGAGGATGTGCTCCAGCAAAAGGAGAAGGGACCCAGGAAAGAAACATGGAGTCAGAGAAATGCGGGCCGGCATTTGGGAACGGCGGAGGGACTCACCGGGGTGCTGGGGTGAAAGCAGCAAGGCCAGGCGGGGGGCGGGGCGCGGGGATTTTTGGACGGATTTTTGGCCGGCTTGCTCCTGTGGACAGTTTCATGCATCGGTGAGGAGAGCTTGGCTTTCAGTCTGTAATGCAGAGAACTGAGCACACAGAGACAAGAAAAAACCCTTAACGCCTTCCTGTGCTAATTGTAATCATAGTAGGTCGTACCGCTAAGCCGTCAGCAGTATTTACGGAAGTAGTAAATACTGATTTAACCCAAAATTTACGCGTAACCATCCGAGAGTGCCAGTGTGTATGTGTGTGTGGGGGAGGGGGTCAAAACAGAGTCCAGCTCGCGCGGCGGGCTGTCGATGTCCAGAGCTGGAGACTTGGGAACCGAGGGTGTATGTGTTGTTTGGAAGCAGAACGGAGAGCCTCCGGGCTACCTCTGCAGAGCAGGATACGCCCGTGGGGGTACCGTTGGGCCGGAAACCGTGGGTTTCTGTTTTAAGCCATTGGTAGTTTGGGGGTTTTTTTGTGATGTGTGTGTGTTATTTTGGTTAAAGAAGAAAAACCAGGCACGAGAGGGAAGAGAAAAACCTGGAGGGGCAGCAGGGTCACATTAAGAAGGGTCTTGAAACTGTGACAAGGAGCTGAGACTTCGAGGCAGCTGATGGGGCCATCACGTGATGAGTGGCTGTTGGCAGTTTGTGGTTTGCTGGGGTGTTCCCCCCCCCCACCACTGCCGTCTGCCCTTCATCCTGCCATGCCGGAGGCTGCCCGGGGTGGACTGTGTCTGCAGGCTGCCTTGCCCTCTGGCTCCCGCTGCATTCATCCCAGGCTTGGGGGTCAGAGGAGAAAGAGGTCAAGGTGTTCTCTCCCTGCCAGGTAGCTGAGGGTTAGCCTAGCCCTGTCCTCCTCTGCCGCTCGCAACCTCCTCCCGCAGGCCTAGCATTGGTGGGGAGCTCCTTGCTAACCCTGGGGAGCTCCACCCCCGAGTGTCCCCAGATTCCGCTGTGACTTTTGTAGTCAGGCTCTCGGTTAACTCTCCAGGTTCCCACTCTGGGTGTGCTGTCTCCTCGGGGTTATGACTGATGACGTAGGTACCGCGCTGAGAAAAAACACTTGCCCTGGAACATTATGTGAATACTCATGTACATTTTCACCTAGTGTCATTTTAAACCGTTACACGTTTGCACGTTCTTACCTGTCACCAGAGATGAAGAGGCTGGGGTTAAAGGATGAAGGCTATTTAAGGTATTTTATTAATTGCAAATATGAAATGTCTTGAGTCAAAACATCTGCCATCTAAGCGCCCTTCTGTGTGATTTTAGTAAGTGTAGCTATAAAGTGCTATCTTTCGCTGTTGGTTTAATGCTGATCGGGGACCCTGGGCCAGTTCCTCTGCTTCCTGTCTCAGCGTTCCGATGGATCTGAGGCCTGGGTGACTGTCCTTCTTTTATAGTTTGCCGTTATTCTAAGGATTTCACAGTGTCCTTTGAACTCGGGCACAGCTTCCGTTGAAGAGCTGTGTTACAATCCTACACACTCTCTCCGGGATTGATGCCGTCGCAGGGCCCGGTGAAAAGGTGGTGATCTGTTTCCGTTCGCCCGGGAAGGCCCGGCTTTTGCCTGCTGGCTGACGTGATGATAAGTAGCACCCACTTGTGATCGGAGAAACGTCCCAGGATTTGGACAATAAGTTACGAAGTCACTTTCCTTATGAGTGAGTCCAACATATAATTTGGTGCTTTAGTAGTTAAACTTCTATTTTAAGGAACTGAAGACATGCCTCTTCATTCACTACTTCCCTTTTTAACAGTGTTACTTGCTGCACTAGCTTTGGAAGAGGATAATCACATAGAAGCATTGTGCCCCCCGCCCCCCAGGCCCTGCTATGCTCCCCGCAGCTTGCAGAACTGGGACAGGCACCTGCCCTGAAGGGGGCCCACTGTCCCCACACAGGGATGGTGGATACTGTGTGAGCCATTTACAGTCCCTCTCTTGGGATGTGAACTGGGCGCCACAGCAGGGCATGTGGCGGTATGGAGTGGGGCAGGGCTTCGAGTTACGAGGTCCAGGGCGGCAGAGCAGGATGGGCAGGGAGGCTGAGGCACGCCCTGCGCCATGGGGCGGGGACCCTGTTGGCGGCCTGCCACCTAGAAGATGGCATCTGCATTCTTCTACCTGCCCAGGCCAGAGGGCTCAGGCCCTCTGAGACTTCTTTCACACCCACGTGGAATCCATTAGCAAGTCTTTGACTCTGCCTTAGAAATAAATAGAACAGGAATCCGATCACTTTCTGCGTAAGCTGCCATCATCTGTTGCCCGGAAGACAGTGGAACCCTCCCTCCCAGCTTCTGGCCTTGCTGCCCTGCAGTCTGTTCTTAGCCAGTAGCCAGAGTGCCTCATCTCAGAGGAAGTCAGGTCCTTCACTTTGCTCCCGCCCCTGGCAGTGGCTCCCCATCTCATCCACGGTGGAAACCAGTCCTTAAAATAGCCATCGAGGCCCTCAGCAGCCCTCCCCCATACTCCCCACGCCCCTTGGCCTTGCCTTCGCCTCTGGCTGCCGTTGGCTGTGCCCCAGCTGCCCCGGCCGGGAGCGACCAGCCAGCCCTGACCACGCGCCCTGCCCCAAGTCCACGTAGCATCTCCCTTCCAACACACGTGTATTTTGCTGCTCACTGCCCTGCCCTCCCCTGCGCCCAGTAGAGCATAAGCGTCGTGAAGGCAGGTGCTGTGGTCGTCTGGTGGACCTCCGGTCCCCAGCACGCCACGGGGTGCCCCACACTGTGTGCTCCGTGAATGCTGAGAGATGCCGGTGGAGGAAAAGATTACAGACCCGCTTGTGACAGAAACTTCTCTAAGGCAGAGATGCCACACCTGCTGGTAAAAACAAGTAACCAGTTGTGAGAAAAGATTGCAGCATTTAATACAGAAGAATTTGTAATCTACAAACCAATAAGGAAAGATAACCAAGAGGAGAATGGGTGAAGGATATGAATAAGCAGTTCATAAAAGAGGAAATACCGCAAACTCTTGAAAAGATCATCTGCACCACTGGTCATCAGGTCAGTGTAGACTGTAGCCACTGAGAAGCCATTTTTCGCCAGTCAGACTCGCAGAAACGAAGTCTGTCCGTCAGGGAGGCGGCTGAGCCGTGCGCGTCCGCGCCGGGGCCAGCCCGCCGGCCTCTGGGCCTCTGTCCGGAGAGGCCCTCTGCTGTCCCCGAGTAGGTGGGAAGCACAGGGGCCTGACCTCTGAAAAGCTGGATTGGCATCAGAGAGCGGCCCGGGCACCAGAGGGTAGAAATGCTGACTTGGGAATCATTAAACTTGGATTTTGCAGTGGGGCTGGATGAGGCATGGCCTGGTACACGTTATGGAAGGGGACGCAAAGGAGAAGGCGTTAACTCGGATTTTGAAGTACTGAACTGAAGGTAAGGGGTTGGGTTTCAGTCAATTGCTTCTGCAAAACAGAGTGGTTTTTAAAAATACGTCTATTTATTATTAGGCAAGGGGGAAACTGTGAGCTGAGGCCACTGCCCTTGAGGCAGCTGTGGCCCCGTCCCAAGCTGGAGTCTTGCTGTAGACGCGTGTATTTCTACCCGTAGTGTGGACCGGGCCGTGTGCACACCTGCTGGGGGGAGGGGCCCTCACAACTAGGACCGTGGGGGGGGGCGGGGGGGGCCCCACGGGGGGAGGGGGCAGCCTGGTGTGGGCCCTGCAGCCCACTCCTCGGTTCGATGCCAGGTTTGACTTCAGGCAAGCCGTGTGATGCCTCTGGGGCTCGGTGTCCCCTTCCACGAATCGGGGCCCAGGAAGCCCTCACGGGGTGCTGTCGGGGTTACGTGAGTCAGCCATGGGCACAAGGCGAGCACCCAGGAAACGTGACCTACAGCCGTGATCCCTAGGCATACACCTGTAAGGAGAAGTGACTGAGGTGGGACCCTGTGGTCCCTCCCATGAACACGTGGAGGCAGTACCAAGGCCGGCAGCCGCCCTCTGAGAACGTTTGCTCGGGACAGGCAGTGACGTGCCGGACCGTGCACACGGGCGCTGAGACTGCAGGAGAACTCGAATCCACTTACGAGTCTTACACTAGGGCATTGGTTAAATACTCAGTCTAGACCGTGGACAATAAAAAATGTGATAAGTCTCCATTTACAGTCATGGAAAAATGTAAGTGAAGAATGGCAGGTTACAAAACAGCACATAAAATATCCAATTTTTGTGTCTCTTTGTATTTGTCTACAGATATACATTTATCTCTCTGTATGTACTCACCTCTTGAGGTAATGTAAGTACATCTTGGGAGAGACAAATATGTCTCTGTTGTATATTATGTAATGTAATTATACGGATCACGTATGAGATATATGGAGATATAAAGGTATGTTTGTAAATGCGTGTATACACAGGGAGTAAGGTGGAAACAGAATGAGAGTATAATACATAGAACAAAAATCTGGAAAAATATATACCAAAGTTTCATCAGCGGTTATCCCTGGGTGATGGCATTAAGGCTTTTCCCCTCACTACTTGTTAATCTGATTTCAACAATAAACCTGTTTTATGAATATGAAAGAGTACGTGGAAACAAACAGCTTTGATACAACACAGTAGAAAATAGAACGGAGATAAACTTATATTGGAAATATTGCCCTTGGCTTTTTTTTTTTCCCTTCTAAAATCTGCCTTCTGCTTTTAGTCTGTGACCTCATAGCATACCGTAATGATTGCGATCTCTTAGTCATTGTCCTCGGAAATGTGCTGTCACCTCTTTGTGAGCACTGGGACTTTACGTGGTTCTCTTCTGGGAGAGTGCACGCAGAGGGGGAGAGAAATGGCGGCCAGCTCTGCCCCTCGCTCTGGCTGAATCAGGAGAGACCGTAGGTGCCCCGCCAGTCTGCTCGGCCTCCAGCCCAAGTCGGCCTCCAGGGAGGAGGCGGTTAACTCCTCGGAAGCTCCTTGGGCCTGACTTCAGGAACTGGGCGCGGCCGTGAGGCCTCCGCCGAGGGAGGCTCATTGGCTCCGCAGTTCCGGAAGGAGCGCTGAGCTGTCCCGGTGGTGGTGGCCGACGGCCCACAGGTGTTCCCGGCGCCCCCGCCGCCGCCCAGGGAAACTTGGGCCGGTGCTCCTTGGAAGAACAGCAGCCAGCACCGTCAGGGTCCGGCTGGGACAGGGGAAGATGGTCCTTCACGCCGCCGGGGAGGACGGTGAGTCCCAGTCCCGCCGGGCGTCCGGAGTCGGGGCTGCGGTTGTCCCTGTTGATCCGGGACCTCCTGTGATGACAGTTTTACTGCCTCTCGAGGAGGCAGTTTTCTCGCGCTTTTCTCTCGCTGTTTCCAGGAGAACGACTGGAGGGTGTGTGAGCGGTTCGGGAGCTGAGGCTGGCGCGGGTCCGTGTGACTCAGTGTGTGTTTAACCCGGAGCAGAGCCCCCTCCCCGGCCCCCGCCCCAGGCTCTGCTCCTCAGGGAAGACCATCCTGGGCACTGCTCCGAGGAGCCTGTGTCCTCAGTGAGAGTGTCCGTGCTTCCTGACTCTGAGTGACGGTCCTCCCGGGGCTCTGGGGGTCGCACGCACCCCGACCGAGGGCAGCCGTGAAAAGCGTGGGCGTCAGAGCCCCGCGGAGGCAGCCGTCATAATGGAGTGCGATGGATCGAAGGGAACGTGTAGAGTTTGTTTGACCTTCCTCTTTCGGTGTTGATCACGACCGCGGGGGCCCCGTGGTGTCTGTTCACTTCCTTCATCCTCTCTGCACCCACACGGCACCCAGTGAGGCTCTGAGGGAGGGGGTGACAGACCCGAGGGCCCTGGAGGAGAGCTGGGGAGCCCCTCGAGTCCCGGCTTTTAGACCCTGAAGTATCGGGAGGGTTGTGCGTGGACGTGTGTCTGTCTGATGATTCCCGCACTAGATGGCGATGTTTTAATGCCTGAGATGAAACGGCAAAGTGTACACCGCTTTGTAGTTAGTGACGCACACGAGTACGTTTGAAATAAATATTACGCTCTCTTTCAGGGTGGATTTTGGGAAAGTTATAACAAGTTTTGGGGGGGGGGCCTTTTTCTGCTTTTCCTTATCTGGTTCACTATAAAATACATTTTCAAGTTTCACCTCGAAGAGCCGCTCATCCTGGACCGTACCCAGGGGTGCTTGGAGAGCTGTAGTGTGTGTGAAAGACTTGGGGAGAGAGGGGCACGGAGGGGCTTTGGTAATACTTCTGCGCGGGAGCGGGGCTGTGAAGAGTGGTGGTTCCGCGCGAGCGTTGACCCACCCACGTGGGAGGTGTCGTGTCTGCCGGGCGAGTCCACGGTAGCCACGGCCTCTCGTGGGAAAGAGTGGAAGAGGTCACGTTACTGATGATTCGGGACAGCAGGTGTGAGCCTGGCCCGGGCACACCGCGACCGCCGGTCACCGAGCCGTGTGTTCCCCTCGTGTGCTGCTGGTCCTTCCCGGGGAGCCTGGCCTCAGACCCCGAGGAGGCCCCGCTGAAGAGTCCCTCGAGAGGCTGACTCAGGGGGTCCTGTGTCATCAGCCTCCAGCCGTCCCGGAGGCCCTAACGCCCGGCATGCTGGGCTCACTGGCTGCGGCAAGAGTGCGGCACCATTTCGGGGCTGGGGACTTAGAGCTCAGGGTTCAGAGACTGGGCTCGTGGGCAGCTTTGATTGGAATGAGTCACCTCCAGGAACTGCCGGCCGCTCTCGTCTCCCTCACCCCTCCCAGGAGCGCTTTGTCCTGTCATCTGTTTGGGACTCAGAGGGCAGCGTTGTTGCCCTTTTAACTGCCGCGGAAGCAGGTCCCGTAGGGATTGCGGTGGGATGCAGAAATGGCGCGTGGGCAGGTGTACAAGCAAGGGGAGCAAATGGACTTGGCTCTGGCGGGTCCCCAAGACCCCAGGGCAGAGAGGGGGGTGTCAGCACTCTGCTGCTCACAGAGCCGCCCTTCCTGGGTCTGTAGGGCCCGAAGAGCACATAGCAAAGGTTAGTGGGGGTTTGAAAACGGGTCTAAAGAAGTGAGGTCTTTTCCTGCTGCACTGACCTCCGATCCATAACCTGGACCTGGACATCACAGACGCCTCTTGCCTCCGTCCTGGTGGTGCCTGCCCTCCTCCGTCTCTGTTCAGTGTTGTGCGGGCGTGAGTGGGAAGCGAGCAGTGTCTTCGCCGCCAGAGGTTGGTTTCCAGTGATTTCATCCAATCTCTTCAATGGTAGGTCCCCCTTGGTTTGCCCTTGAGCCCTTCCTCTGGGCTGGAACCCAAGCTCCCTGGCGTGTGGAACACGAGGCCCTCGCAAGCTGACGCTGGGCTCTCTTCCGGTGCCGGCCCAGGCCTGACGTGTCCTGGGCCCTGACCGCAGGTGTGCTCCTGGCACCCAGCTGCTTCCCGGCCTCCTGGCCTTGCTTGGTTTGTGCGTCCTCCTTGGTCTCTGCTTCTCCGTTTGGGGAACCCATTTGTCGTCCTAAGTCCTGGCTCAGAGGCTTGCCCGAGCCCCTTGGTGTCCCCGGGCGTGCTGCGAGTGCCGCGGGTGCCGCAGCTCCGGGCCTGCATGCCTCCCCCTCTGGCTTTGGTGCTCTGTGCAGGGCAGGGACCGGAGCTGTTTAAATCTGAGCTCAGGGAGGGCACAGGCAGATGCTTAGTAGATGCTGAGCTGGAGCGAATTCGGTTTCTCCAGTAAGAGGAAACAAAGGGCCAAGGACTCAGCCAGGGCGTGTGAGCGGAGCTCTGTCTCTCCGTGGAGCGTTCCTACTCAGTGAGTCCTACCTCCTCGGCAAACCCAGAGGTAACGGGGCCTCGCTTGTGGTCAGGAAGTATGCAGAGTTCGTAGCTGGACCCTGTTGTGCCCATAAAAACGGAAACGAAGAAGAAACATGTTCGACTGGGAGAGTCTATGTGAGTGTAAAATCCTATTATCGATAGGAAAAGCTGTGGGATAGAGTTAGGTAGAGTGCCTCTCCACCAGGGTGCTGTGTTCTCAGGGGACCGCTGTGTTCTCCCCCGCCTCAACTTACCACCCGAGCCCGTCCTCGTGGTGCGTTCCTGGGACTGGGCTGACCGTGTGTCGCACAAACTGTTCAGGGACACGGAAGACGGAAAGCTGAAGGGCCGTGACTGGAAATTCCCATTCCCACGGATATGCCTGGATCCCTTCCTCGGGAGCTGGATTTGCATCTTTATTGTAAGCAGGAGCGCTTCCTGCATCCCGCATCCCCGTGTGCCTTTGACGGGCGTTGAGGGGACTCGCGCTGTGGTCTGAATCGCCAAGCCCTCCCGTGAGCACACCAGACCCGAATGCTCACGGTGTCGTCATAAGAGGATTGGAACTACCCTTTCCTTTTCTTACGAAGGTGAGCAGAAACGAGGCTTGGGTCCTGCTCTTCTGAAAAAGCAGACCTTTATCTGTGGCCTGAGCGTCTCCGCAGCCTCCCGGGTTCTGTTACAGAGTCCGAAAGCACAGGCCTGGCCGCCCTACAGGTGGGATGTGGGGACGGCAGGCGGGATGGTCTCGGAGCCAGCACTCCTGGAAAGAAAAGGCAGGTGTTGGGGATCTTGGCAGGCCCGGGTCTTCCTTAAGAAACGAACCTCTTCCTGACTGCACGGCGCAGTCACAAAAGAGCTGGTAAATGTCTTTTCTAGTCAGTGGCTTTTCTGCATCTCCTTTCTTTCTGGTGTCTAAAGTCTCTCTTCTTTTGTATTTTCTGTTAGTTTAGGACACTGATGCATAGACTTCAGACGGAGCCCCACATACAAAGCCGCGGCAGAATAGTGTAGTTAGAGCAGGCGCTAAAAGGCATTAGAGCAGAATCCAAATGTGCTTTTTCCACAAAAGAAATATTTAGGCATCAGTCTGAGGAAATATTTTGGGGTAAATGGCAGGTGGCATTTCCATATTTTCTCTGAATGGAAACCTCAATGTAAAATGGTATCTTAGGGATGCCTGGGTGACTCAGTCGGTGAAAGGTCTGCCTTTGGCTGGGGGCAGGATCCCGGGTCCTGGGATCGAGTCTCGTGTCAGGCTCTGTGCTCAGCGGGGGGTCTGTCTCTGTGACTGCCCCTGCTTTTGCTCTTTCTCTCACAGATAAATAAACAAAATCTTAAAAACAAACAGAACAGAATGAAAAAAGGGTTGCTTTAGTTGTGGATCCCGAAATGCAGGGAGGAAGACCATGAGGCGTCCACGCCCCTGGTCTCCAAGGAGGGTCACCCGGCTTCAGGTGTGTCTCTCCCAGAGGCCACCCCTGCTGTTCCTCGGTCGCCCGTCGCATGGAGTACGTCTTAGAGAATTTTTTAGACAGTCACTCACAGATCAGCGTCTTTCTTGTGACCACACGGTATTTAAGTAGTTTTTAACTTTTGCAATTTCCGGAGGATGTCGGTTGGGTCAGTTCTTAAATGGAAGTGCTGAATGGAAAGGTGCGTGGCCTTTGAACTTTGGTACGGCAGAAAGATGGTGCCAGGTTTCACGCCCCTGGCTGCCCTTGTGCCCCCACGTCAGGGCCCCCCGTGTCCTGAGACATTTAATTTCTGCCCAACTGATGGACAGCAGTATGACATTCATGTCCTAATTGGCACGTTCTAAATTTTTTGTTTTTAGAGAGTTCAAGCATCTTTCCGTGTTTGGCCATCTGTGTTTTTCTCTTGTCTCTGCCTCTGTCCTTTGCCAGTGGCATTGGTCTTTGTCTTACGGGGCTTCGTGCTGCTCCTCGTGAACTGAAGAAGTGAACCCTTGGCACGTGCTTCGCGTATTTGCTGTCCGGAATGTTCGCCTTTAGCTGGTGGGGCTTTGTTTTCCACTCAGAGCAGGCGGGAAACATGCTCTCCAAGACCATGACCATAGTCATCCGCGCTTTGTTCTAGAACGTTGATGGTTTCTTTCTCTACATTAAAATCGGATTCAGGGACTCCTGGCTCAGTTGGTTAAGTTGCTGCCTTTGGCTTAGGTCATGATCCCAGGGTCCTGGGATCGAGTCCCACATCGGGCTCCTTGCTCAGCAGGGAGCCTGCTTCTCCTCTGCCTCTGCCTGCCTCTCTGCCTGCTTGTGCTCTCTCTCCCTCTCTCTCTGACAAATAAATAAATAAAATCTTAAAAAAAAAAAAAAATCCGGGATTCAGCTGGGATTTATGTTGACCGAAATAAGGTAGGCATTCAGCTTAGTCTTCCCCTAAGTGGCTGGCTGGCTTATTGCCCCATCGCCAGGGGTGAAAACCCCACTTTTCTTTATGTTTGTTTACATTTGTCATTTCTCCCTGAGACCGTGGGACCGGAAGCACCGCCGGGTGGGTCAGCGTCTCCAGAGCCTCCCTCGTGCTGTCCCCCGTCGCCGAGCCTCGCACGTCAGTCCCCAGGAGCGACTCCCTCACATCACCTTCTTTCTCCTTCATACTTTTCTGGACTATCCGTGTATAAGCTTTTCTGTAAGAACTTTGTTATTACTTCATTTATGTCATTTCTGTAAAAATCTTGCTGATGATGTAAGTAGTATTTTTAGGACCCGTGACGTACACACCGAGGAGAGACCTCTCCCTGCTGGGGTCTCCCCTCCTCGGCCCAGCTCTCCCTTGTTTTCCCGGTGCCTCTGTCCTGCCCGTGCGGGAGGCTGGCTGGCTCTGGGGTTCGGGGTTCGGGGTAGAGGGGAACTTGTCCAGAGAAACCAGTCACATCGTGCCCTCCTGGAGACGGCCAAGAGGTGAGGATCTGGTTGTACTGGAGGGAGGCCACCAGCAACCTTCCCCGTGTCAGGGACTCACAGCCAAAGCCACGGCGCCCCTGTGGATCACAGCGGCTCCCGAGCTCATTTTGGAACGGGCGAAGTGCACCCGGGGTCTTGAAAGGCAGGGGCCACGGCACTGAGCTCTGTCCGCGCCGCCCCACGGCTGTGCTCCCTGCAGCACTGCTCCCCGCTCGGCCGTGCCCTCTGCCAGGGGCAGGAGGTGGAGGAGCACGGACGGAACACCCACGGCCCTGGGCCTGCGCTGGTGCAGGGGGGCTGCTGCGTCCCCATGGCCGGGCCCTGTGCCCTGCCCGCAAGCGGCCACCGTGACCGGCCAGGGTACAGAGGGTGGGCGCCCAGCCCGGTGCCTCCTCCCCTCCTCAGCGTCCCCCAGACTTCAGGAAACCTTCTCTGGACCCTGGGCAGCTCCGATAAGGGTCTGTTTCTGGTTCTGGGAGCCAGGTTTTTCTGCGTCGGGGTTAGAGGAGAAACTCCCGCTCTCTCAGGAGGTCTCCAGGCCCGTCTCCGTGGGAACAGATGTCAGTCTTTGCCTCTCGCAAGAAGTATTTATGCTTTAGCTTTTACTAAAGAAAAATGAAGCGCGTTTAAGTGTCCGGGATGGAGTGCAGCTGCTGAAGCTCCCTGCCCCGGGTGCCGCGTGACAGGAGGGGGGCTGAGAACCAGGCTCTCTGCCCCTTCTGCGTGCTGGGGCTGGGGCTGGGGCCTTTGCCCAGGTCCGCCGGGGCTTGGCAGCGCCTCGTGCGAGCATTAGCACGCTCGGGCCCTTGGTGAAGTGAAAGATCTGAATTTTTTCTCCACCTCAGAAGTTGTGGATCAAATAGAGTAAGTACCGCAGACCCCACCCCCGCACCTGGGGTGTCCCCGGGGCCTCGCCGGCGGGAGGAGGGATGTCCTGGTGCAGGCCTGCTGGTGGGAGCTGGGCGCCCCTGGGAGGGGCAGAATCCAGAGGTCTTCGTGTCAGAATCGGGACACAGTGTGGGTTCCCCCCCCCCCCCCCGCCTTTCCGGGCGTTCTCCCCTTTGCCCCATGCGCCGGTCACTCTCCCCAGCCTCGAGTGCCCTCTCCTTCCGGGCTCCAACCTCGGCTCGGTGGGGAGCCTTCTGGCACGTACCTGCCTGATTCTCTTTCCTTCGAAGGGAATAGTAACACGTGAGCTCTTTGGGGGCTGAAACTGTGTCTCCCCATCTCTGTGTCTTCTGTAGTAACTCACAGGGTACCTTGTTTATGGGTGGCACACTTGTTTTTAAGATTGTTTAATGAACAGTCTGAGAAAACCAGTTTAAAAACTTCCATTCTCTCTTGGTGGGTTTCCTGAGATGACCAGCTAGGCTGTGAACGGTCTTTGTGTTTGATCACTGTGATTTCCTGAGCTTGATTTTGGGGCTATTTATCTTAGCATCTGTCTTCTCCATACACGGGGAGGGCCACGCTGCAGCCGTTCTGTCGGCAGCTTTCCCCTCCGACTTCTGGTC
>JAPYYJ010001701.1:0-13822 GCA_028533885.1 Nasua narica | reverse complement strand
CCAACAAACAAGAGTCCAGGGCTGCATGGCTTCCCAGGGAAATTCTACCAAACATTTAAAGAAAAATTAGCTATTCTAATTTTAGCTATTCTATTCTAAATTAGCTATTCTAATTCTAAATAAGAAGAATTAGCTATTCTTCTGAAGTTGTTTGAAAAAATAGAAATGGAAGGAGAACTTCTAAACTCTTCTTTTTTAAGATTTTGTGTATTTGACACAGAGAGAGCAAGCAAGAGAAAGAGACAGAGAGAAAGCACAAGCAGGGGGAATGGCAGGCAGGAGAGAAACAGGCTCCCTGTTGAGCAAGGAGCCTGATGTGGGGCTCGATCCCAGGACCCTGAGCCAACGGAAGCTGCTTAACCAACTGAGCCACACAGGTACCCCCCAAACTTTTTATGAGGCCAACACTATCTTCATCCCCAAACCATACAAAGAAACAAGAAAGGTCTTGTTTCCCCCACCCAAAAGAAGAATTACAGACCAATATCCCTGATGAACATGGATGCCAAAAATCTCACCAAGATACTAGCCAATAGGATCCAGTACATTAAAAAGATTATTGACGATGACCCTGTGTGATATTTACTCCTGGGCTGCAAGCTGGTTCAACATCCACAAATCAATCAATGTGATACACTACATTAATAAAAGAAAGGACAAGGAACATATGATCCTCTCAATAGATGCAGAAAAAAATTGACAAAATACAGCATCCTTTCTTGATTAAAACTCTTCACAGTGTAGGGACAGAGAGAACATACCTCAATATAATAAAAGCCATATATGAAAATCCCACAGCAAATATCATACTCAATGAGGAACAACTGAGAGCTTTTCCGCTAAGATCAAGAACACAGCAGAGATGTCCACTATCACCACTGCTGTTCAACACATTACTAGAAGTCCTAGCCTCAGCAATCAGACAGCAAAAAGAAATAAAAGGCTTCTGGATCAACAAAGAAGTCAAACTCTCACTTTTCACAGATGACATGATACTCTATGTGTAAAACCCAAAAGACTCCACCTTGAAATTGCTAGAACTCACACAGGAATTCAGCAAAGTGGCAGGATATAAAATCAATGCACAGAAATCAGTTGCATTTCTATGCACTAACAATGAGACAGAAGAAAGAGAGATTAAGGAATCAACCCCATTTACAACTTCAGCCAAATCCATAAGATACCTAGGAATAAACCTAACCAAAGAGGTAAAGGATCTGTACTCAGAAAACTATAGACCACTCAGGAAAGAAATTGAGGAAGCCACAAAGAAATGGAAAAACGTTCCATGCTCATGAATTGGAAGAACAAATATTGTGAAAATGTCTATGCTATCTAGAGCAATCTACATATTTAATGCAATCCCTATCAAAATACCATCAACTTTTTTCACAGAGCTAGAACAATCCTAAAATTTGTATGGAACCAGAAAAGACCCTGAATAGCCAGAGGAATGTTGAAAAAGAAAACCAGAGCTGGTGACATCACAATTCCAGACCTCGAGCTTTATTACAAAGCTGTAATCAAGACAGTGTGGTACTGGCACAAAAATGGGCACATACATCAATGTAACAGAATAGAGTACCCAGAAATGGCCCCTCAACACTATGGTCACCTAATCTTCAGCAAAGCAGGAAATAATATCCAATGGAAAAAAGACAGTCTCTTCAACAAACGGTGCTGGGAAAGTTGGACGCCGCATGCAGAAGAATGAAACTAGACCGTTTCCTTATGCCACACACAAAAATAAACTCCAAATGAATGAAAGACCTCAATGTGAGTCAGGAATCCATCAAAATCCTTGAGGAGAACACAAGCAGCAACCCCTGTGACCTCAGCCACAGCAATTTCTTGCTAGACAAGTCTCCAAAGGCAAGGGAAACAAAAGAAAAAATGAACTATTGGGACTTGATCAAGATAAAAAGCTTTTGCACAGCAAAGGAAACAGTTGACAAAACCAAAAGACAACCGACAAAATGGGAAAGGATATTTACAAATGTCTTATCAGATAAAAGGCTAGTGCTCAAAATCTATAAAGAACTTATCAAACTTAATGCCCAAAGAATAAATGATCCAATCACAAAATGGGCAGAAGACATGAAAAGACATTTCAGTAAAGAGGACATCCAAATGACCAACAGACACATGAAAAAAAAAATGTCTAGGCACATCACTAGGCATCAGGGAAATACAGATCAAAACCACAATGAGATACCACCTCACACCAGTCAGAATGGCTAAAATTAACAAGTCAGGAAACGACAGATGTTGGCAAGGATGCAGAGAAAGGGGAACCCTCTTACACCGTTGGTGGCAATGCAAGTTGGTGCAGCCACTCTGGAAAACAATATGGAAGTTCCTCAAAAAGTTGAAAATAAAGCTACCTTACAACCCAGCAGTTGTACTACTAGGGATTTACCACAAATATAAAAATGTAGTAATCTGAAGGGACACCTCAACCCCAATGTTTATAGCAGCAATATCCAAAATAGCTAAACTATGGAAAGAACCCAGATGTCTATTGACAGATGAATGGATAAAAATGTGGGGTGTGTATGTATGTATGCATGTGTATGTATATGTATATATATATAAAATGGAACACTACTCAGCCACCAGAAAAATGAAATCTGCCATTTGCAACAATATGGTTGGACTACAGGGTATTATACAAAGCCAAATAAGTCAATCAGAGAAAGACAATTATCATATGATCTCACTCATATATGAACTTTAAGAAACAAAGTAGAGGATAATAAGGGAATAGAGGGGAAAATAAGACAAAAGCAGAGAGGGAGACAAACCAGAAGAGACTCTTAATCATAGGAGACAAACTGAGGGTTGCTGGAGGGGAGGTGGGTGGGGGGATGGGGTAACTGGGTGATGGACATTAAGGAGGGCACATGGGGTAATGAGTACTGGGTGTTACATAACACTAATGAATCACTGCACTCTAGATTTAAAACTAATAATACATTGTGTATTAATTAATTGAAGTTTTAAAAATAAAAATAGCACTTAGTGTAAAAAAAAAGAAAAAGAAAAAGAAATGATCCCAAAAAATGCTTCTTAGAGAAGATTGCAGGACTCGAAGCTGGCACAGAGTTTGTTCAGGCAGAGAGGAGAAAATCCACCTAAATAAAGAGATGGCAGAAGTAAAGACATAGACATAGACAAGGGCATTTGCTCATATGGAGAGCAGTATGGCCAGAGGTGAGAGTCAATGCCAGGAAACAGTGAGAAAAAATGATCAACAATCTCTAGTCTGCACACAGAAGATCTGGAATATTGGATGTAGTTTATACTTGGTCCTGTATGTAATGGGGGCAACTGAAAACTTTTTAAAAGGCAGTGTACATGAGAAATAGGGTATTTTAGTGAATAAATTTTCCTGTGGTAAGAATGAATTGGATGGGAGAAAGAGAGCTGGGCAATCGTGGGAAAACAATTTCAATTATGCAAGCATGAAGTGATGTGGGTGTAGACCACAGTGAGGCAGTGAGACTGGAAATCAAACTGTTCTATTCATTTGTTGGAGAATAAAAGAAAAGCACAACTAGCCTAGAAAAATAGCTTTGGCAGGTGCTTCATATAATAGATTGCCCTTCACTTATTTCACCCGTGGTTTTTTTTTTTTTTTTTTGCTTTAACTGACCACCGAATAATTGCACTAGCACCAACCCATTTATCATCCTCCCAAGTCCAATCCAGCGGACCTGAACTGAAAGAAGGATTTCAGAACTGGCAGACCCACTGGACTGCAAGATGGCATTCCTGCTAATCTTCCATTGCCATTTGGCGTTACCACTATCTCGCAGATATCACCAGCAAAGTATGCCAAGACATCACAGCCAACACCTGGGGTATCCCCAACCTAGTTGAAGAGCTCTTCCATTTGTACGGCATTGCATACCATGCTCTACTCTTTAGACTTACCAAGGATCCATGAGGTTGTAATACCTCTATTATGAATTTCTTTTTTTTTTTAAGATTTTATTTATTTGTCAGAAAGAGAGAGAGCACAAGGAGGGGGAGCAGCAGGCAGAGGGAGAAGCAGGCTCAGCACCGAGCAAAGAGCCCAATGAGGGACCTGGTCATGACCTGAGCCAAAGGCAGATGCTTAACCAACTTAGCCACCCAGGCGTCCCTCTAGGATGAATTTCTTAATCGTAAGTTTATGATGTAACTGTATGCTACCCTAAACAAATATGAACGAAGTGTAGCAACTGCTGTCCAAGGCATATGCACTGGGCATGTTACTGCCAGAAACCAATGTGATGCTTTTTTATACAATTGCAACTTCTGGTCTCAATACCTAAGGAACTTGTAAGCTGCCACGCCATTCCAATAAGTAAAAAGCTGAACAAAAAAATCAACCACATTCAGGGCCATTAGAAACACATGAACGACTTTAAAAGAGTGGAAATTACACAGTGCTGTCTTAAACTAGAAGTAAAAGAGAATTAAACTAGAAGTTACTAATAAATAGCTGGGAAATCTTCAAACACTTGGAAGTGAAACAATACACCTCTAAATAGCACATGGGTTAAAGAAAACATGGCAAGGGAAATTTTAAAGTATTTTGAAAATTAAAATACAACTTATCAAAATCAGTGGGATTTAGTGAAAGTAGTACCTAGAAGGAAATTTGTAGCATTAAAGGTATGTATTTGAAAAGAAGAGAGACCTAAAATCGATCATCTAAGCTTTCCCCTTAAGGAAGCAAAAAAAAAAAAAAAAAGAAGAGCAAAGTAAATCCAAAAAAGCAAAAGAAAAGAAATAATAAAAATCAGAGCAGAAATTAATAAAACTGAAAATAGCAAATCAATAAAGAAAGGTAATGAAACCAAAAGCTAGTTCTTTGAAAAGATCCAAAAAAATCAATACTTCTCTAGCCAGGCTAACTAAAAAAAAAAATAGAGAAGACACAAATTACTAATATCGGAAATGAAAGAGGGAACATTACTACAGATCACATGAACATTAAAAAGATAACAAAAGGATACTATGAACAACTGTGGCCACAAATTTGATAACCTACCTGAAATGGACCAATTTCTTGAAAGACACAATCTGCCAAAACTCACACAAGGAAAAACTGATAATCCAAAAGACCTATATATACTAAGGAAATGGATCAATAATTAGATAACCTTCCAAACAGAAAGCACCAGGCTCAGATAGGGTTCACTGGTGAGTTCTACCTGTTTAGAAGAAAAATTGTACTAATTTTCGCCAATCTCTTTCAGACATAGAAAAAGATAGAAGCCTCTTAATTCATTCTATGAAGATGGCATTTTCTTATACCAAAATCAACAAAGATGTAATGAAAAAAAGAAAACCAAAGACTACATCTCTCATGAAAATAGATGCAAAAATCCTCAACAAAATACGAGCAAATCAAGTTCAACAATTTATAAAAAGAATTATATACCGTGACAAAGTGGGATTTACCCAAGCATACAAGCCTGGCTTAACTTTTGAAAATCAATTATTATAAGCCATCATATCAATAGGCTAAAGAAAAACAATCACATAATTCTATCAGTGCATGCAGAAAAAGGATTTGACAAAATCCAACACCCATTCATGATAAGAACTTCAGAATACTGGGAATAGAGGGCAAATTTCTCAACTGAATTAATTACATCTCTAAAAAAACCTACATCTCTAAAAAAACCTACAGCTAACATCATGCTTAATAGTGAGAAACTAGTTTTCCCACAAGATCATGAACAGGTAAGGATGTCCTCTCACACCACTCCTTTTCTGTATCATACGCAAGTCCTAGCTAATGCATTCAGACCAAAAAGGAACTAAAAAGTAATAAATGGGGAAGGAAGAAATAAAACTGTCTTTGTTTGCAGTTGGCAAGGCCTGAGTGTACAAGATCTACATGAAGAGAGTCCGAAAACTGACAAAATGAAATCAAAGAACTACACAAATGAGAAAATTTTCCATATTTTAAAGATAACAGTTTTTCCCAACTTGATCTGTAGATTCAATGTGATCCCCCCCAAAATCCCAACAACTTCTTCTGTAGGTATTGACAAACTTAGTCTAAAGTTTCCATGAAGAGTGGAAATACTCAGAATAGTCAACACCTTATTGATGGAGAGCAAGGTCAGAGGCGTGACAATATCCAACTTTAAGAATCTCTATAAAGCTACAGTAATCAAGATAGTGTTGCATTGGCAAAATAGGCAGATCAATAGAACAGAAGAGAGAGATCAAAAATAGACCCATATAAATACAGTCAATTAATCTTTGACAAAAAGCACAGGCAATATAATGGAGAACAGATGATCTTTTAAACAAATGGTCCTGGAACAACTGGAAAACCACACGCGAAAAAAAAAAAAAAGAATCTAGACAGACCTTACACCCTTCACAAAAATTAACTCAGAATTAATCATAAATATTAAAATGCAAAACTATAAGGCTCCTAGGGGATAACAAGTAAAAATCTAGATGACCTCGGGCATAGTGATGGCTTTTTAGATACAACACCAAAGGTACAATCCATGAAATAATGAATTAATAAGCTGGAATTCATTAAAATTAAATTTAAAAAAAACTTGAGGGCACCTGGGCGGCTCAGTCAGTTGAGCATCTGACTCTTGGTTTCAGCTCAGGTTGTGATCTCAGGGTCCTGGGATTGAGTCCTGCGTCTGGATTCACTCTCAGCTGGGAGTCGGCTTGAGAGTCTCCCTCTCCCTCCGCCCCTCCCATCTGGGTTTGTACCCTCTCTCTTTCTCTCTCTCAAATAAATATAAAAATATTTTTTAAAAATTAAAAAAAAAAAAAGAAACTTCTTCACTGTGAAAACCACTGTCAGGAGAATGAGAAGAAAAAGCCACAGACAGAAAACACTTGGAAAAGAAATCTGATAAAGAACAGTTACTCAAAATATACAAAGAACTCTTAAAACTCAACAGTAAGAAAATTAACCACCAGATTTATAAATGGGCAAAAATCCTGGGCACCTCACCAAAGATATACAGATTGCAAAAAGCATATGAAAAGATGCTCCGCACCATACGTCTTTAAGGAATTGCAAATTAAAACAACAATGAGATATGACTACACACCTATTAGAGTGGGCAGAAGCCAGAACACTGACACCACCAAATGCAGTGAGGACGTGGGGCAACAAGAACTCTCATTCACTGCTGGTGGAAATGCAAAATGGTACAGCTGCTTTGGAAGACATTTGACAGTTTCTTACAAAATGAAATATACTTTTATCATATACTCTAGCAAACACACTCCTTGGTATTTACCCAAATGGAATGAAAACTTATATCCACACTTATGTGCACATGGATATAGTATATGCATATGGATATAGTATCTTTATTCATAACTGCCAAAACTTGGAAGCAAACGGCAATCAAGATGCCTTCAGTAAGTGAACTGATAAATAAACCTATGGTACATCCAGACAACGGAATATTATTCAGCACTAAAAAGAAATAAGCTATTAAGCCATGAAAAGATGTGGAGGAGATTTAAATGCATACTAGTAAGTGAAAGAAGCCAATCTGAAAAAGTATGTACTGTACGATTCCAACCCTATGACATTCTGAAAAAGGCAAAACTATGGAGACAATAAAAAGATCCATGTTTTCTAGGGGTTAGGGAGGGAGATAAAGATGCATAAGAGAAGCACAGAAGACTTTCAAAGCAGCAAAAATACTCCATATGATACTATAATGGTAAATACAGGCCATTCATTATACATTTGTCAAAACCATAGAATGTCCAATTCCAAGAGTTAACTCTAACGCAAACTCTGAACTTTGAGTGATAGTGATGTGTCACGTAGGTTCATCAGTTGTAACAAATGTATTACTCTGGTGTGGGATGTTAATTGTAGGGGAGGCTGTGCTTGGGTAGGGGCAAGGGGTAGGTGGGAACTCATTATATTCTGCTCAATTTTGCAGCAAACCTAAAATTTCTCTAAGAATTAGTCTACTTCCCTAAGAATTTCAAGTCTGTTTGAAAAAGTGAACTATGACAGAGTGAAGTTAGAGCCTCCAGGAGGTGCTTGAGGTAATGGCTGGGTTATTAGTATTATCTCCCATAAGGGGAGGGGATTACACAAGAAGATGAACATGAAAAGGCAGGGACCATAGGGGCCACACTGGACTCTAACCACCAGGGAAGCTATGATGGACAGAATCTGAGAAGAGAAAAACATGCAGCCCTAAGAGATGGGGTGGGGAGGGGGCAACTGGACCTTCTTTCTGAAGCTCAAGTTCCCCCTCTAGGCTCAGCTAACCCCAGGGTATTTCCTTCCTTGGGTTTCACAAGATTTTCCCCGAGACTTTCAATAAAGGAATGAAAAGCCCAACACCAGTCTTTCTGATGATCCAGGGTGGGATTCTGTTTCTTAGATCCCAAAGAGCCATAACCGGAACTGAGTGAAACTTTCCTGTTGTGGGAAACATTTCTTGGTCTTTTTTGAAGTTAACTAGAGATTATTTATTCCTCATATAGGATGTGTCAAGCCAATAGCTTGGCTCTTGGTTCTACAAATTCCAGGTGATGCACACTTGAGCTCTTTGTGAACGGTCTAAGCCTTAGGGTTTTTTTTTTTCCCCTGTAAAATTAGAATTAAATGTTAGCCTTGCTGTAGATACTTTTTCAAATGACATGAGAACTGGTATGTGCTATAAATGTTTATTTCTTTATTTAATTCCACTTTTTTCCATTTTTTTCATATTTTCTTCCTTTCTTTCTTCCTCTCCATATAATATTACATTCGTTTTCCAGGGCTGCTATAACATAGTACACCATCTTGGTGGATCAACAGAAATGTGTTGTCTCACAGATATGGAAGCTGGAAAGTCCAAGATCAAGGTGTTAGTGGAGTTGCTTCCTTCTAAACGCTGTGAAGGAAAATCTGTTCCAGGTCTCTCTCTTTGGCTCATCAGATGGCCGTCTTCATGTTCACATGGCATTCTCCCTAAATGTGTCTCTGTTTCCAAATTTCCCTTTTTATAAGAACACCAGTCATGTTGTTGATTGACCTCTTGTTAATATAACCAATTACATCTGCAATGACCTTACTTCTAAATGACTTCATATTCTAAGGTACTAGACATTAGAACATCAGCATATGCATTTTTCAATTCACTGACAATTATGACACAATTCAGTCCATAAAAAATATATAAGACATATAGAATATGTGGGTCATTCTCCTAATTCATCTACTCAATTTGCAAATATGAGGGTCTTATTTATCTTCTAAGGTTTAAATACATAGCTCTGTAACAACTTCTCAGGGGGGACAGCAACTATTGGCTAACATTTTCTGAAGCTTATTTTGTGTATATAGGACCTTCTGGAGTACCCTTTACCAGAGGATCAACAGTGAACTCTAGCATCTCTGACAGCATTTCTTAGGATTCTCGTAGTTGCACACAGGTGGATGTATTCTATCAGATATTACCCTTCCAAGCTACTGAGCCCCAGAGGAGGAGACCTGGGGAAACTGGCTGAAAGGACAAGGTGAAAAAAAGCTTCCACAGTCTCCCTATCACAAGGAACTGCAGTAGCCTGTAATGTACTCATCCTATGATCCTAAATTAGCTCAGATTAGGGTTTGGGTTCCGGAGCTGGATCAGGGCCTTCCCACGATTCTGCACCTGCTCTTCCAGCTCAAAGACCAGAAACATAGCAAAGGTGAATGGTCAAAACATAGGGACGCAGAGAATGCGAGAAGGTTTGAAAGAAGGCCGCTGAGGAAGAGCAACATTGGGGAAGATCACTGTCTCTGAAGACATTTCCGGGAAAGGCGAAGATCATGGCTTCTGTCCATGACACTTCTTCTTTGGTTTTGTATTTTAGAAATTTCTCCTTTAGTTTTGATGACTTGATCCAGCCTGAGATTGCACTGCGATTTCCATTCTCCAACATAATTCTGTTTCCTTATCTCAGTTGGAGAATCAAATAGCATATTAATATAATGCATTACACAAGATTTCACCTAGAGCATGCAATAAAAGCTATTTGCCAACCTTTCAGCCTGAGATCAAGTAAAGTTAATCTAATTTAATATGTCATTAATAAAAGTTGGTCTATGTACCAGTAGTTATTTGGGGATAAAGATGAAGGGGGAAAGTTTGAAGGATAATTTAAAGGTCATTTTGATTTAAGATGAGTTCAAGTTTAGCAATACAATCTCACTGCATTTACTATACATCTCTGTGATGAATGCAAGGCAGGAAAACCAACCTTTATATTCTCTATCTATAATTAATGAGTGGCTTCCAGCAGGGTTGGGGAGAGGAGAGAATTGTGATTACAGGAGACCAGCTCACTTTAGTGGTGTCAAGTCTCCTAGAGGTCACTTTAAACCAGCCTGGGTGTCAACATTCTCACTTTTACATTATGGGGTTTTACAGTCTTTGTTTTTTTTTTATTTTTTATTTATTTTTTTTTTTTAGCCATGATACTGTGAAACTTGATTAGAAAGAAGACAGAAGAGACTAATGATAAGATTATGGTTTAAATTATTAAAGCCAATCATAGACCGTGAATGCCACCACTCACAGAAGTGTGGGGTTTCCAAGGAAGTATTGAGGGTAGGGGGCTGCCAGCACCATCCCCATGCCCTTCTCTGATTCCTCAGAGCAAGATCCCCCAGTAGTCTCTTCCCACAAACCAAGTCTACCCCAGTGGGGCAGCCATAGCAGAAAATTCCAAGAAAAAGTCTTAGCCTTCCTGGGCATCCAGATTGCAGCCTTGCCTCCTCTCAGATGAAGCTGCTGGCTCCCAGTCCTCTTTCTTCATCCTTCTGGATCACTGGAGAGTGGCTTCCAGGAGACTGAAGAGATCTGCAATTCCATCCAAGCTTCGTGGGGAAAGTGCCATGTTTCATGGGGAGCAGGAGGTCATCCATACTGCATGTCTTCTGTCCCTACCATGACACTCCACTTTCTGAATCCAGGTCACCTGGAGACGATGCCAAGCCTCCTAACAGAAGGAGTCCTATTCCTAAACCTCCATCTGCTGACATGCCTAGGTTGGAAAGCACAGTCTACCCAGAACTGCAACTCTGCCTGTTAGCACTGCCCACCACATTGACTTTACTACTTGTGCTGAGCTGCATGCTGGAATGAACCTCACATCCCAGAAAAAATATGTGTCTTTCCCATTCCTGGTCTCCCCTTCACGCTGGACATCACACAATCTACACAGTCTGGTCCTCTAATAAAAGAATCCAAGCAAACACAGTTTCTTTCACCTGGGATATGTTGTCTTCAGCACTGTGGTCAGGAGTTGTCAACCCTGACTATGTACTTGAAATGTTATTAATGCTGATGCCTATGCCCCACCTCCTGGAGATTATGATGTAATTGGTCTTGGTGGGACCAGAGCATCGGCATTTTTGCTGTGAAGTGAAGCCATGGGTAAGAACAAGTGAGCAGTGAATTAACTAGTTCAACTCTTTCTAATCCTGTGGTTACCACATGAGCCCTGTGTTAGAAGGGCCGTTTCCAGCATTCCTCTGGTTTGTGTTCACTAGATCTCTTGGTCCTAAATGACAAATTTATATGTTAAGGGTGCATCCCTCCTGTTCCCCACACCTGCTCCCCAAAGTGAAGCAACACAATTGTGAGGGAGACAAAATACGAACAATAAAGAAAGGATGGTGCTCCCTATTGAAATAACTGACCAGATCACTAGAGTGATCAGAATGACCCAACCAATGTTTCAGATCTAGCCTTCCACCGGGAAAATGGTAAGAAATTCATGAAGCTTCAAAAGGGGTCTTGTGAGGCCCTTTCATCCATGGCCATTCTGCAAAGATGAAGATAAACCTATCTTTGCTGACTTCCAGAGGAAGACCCCACAAGAAATTCCATCTAAGTGGCTCCAGAGTATAGTATTGCTGCTCCCTAGAAATTCTTCTACTTGAGACTCTCTCCACGGGTCGTGGGGCTGTTTCCTGCTGAGAAAGAAAGGAGCCCTAAAGCCCAATCCCTTCACAGCAGACAGCAGTACACCTCCAGGTAGACAAAACTGTATTTTACTTCTGTTTCTTCGTATTCATAAAACATTGCCATATTAAAAAGTCTGTTCCATTACAATGCACCATTTCAAGGCTTTATGTTAGAAGATGGCATGAGCTAATACAACATCTGATATTATAAATAACACCTAGAAACAAACAAAAGGCAAAGAAAAAAGAAATGATAGTCCAGCCCAAAGATTCCAGACTTCGAACATATTGATCTTTTAGTTTCCATTAGTGACATATATATGGGGCAGGGGGGCAGGGAGAGGGATTGATTTGGGCTTTATCAAAATTAAAAGAAACCCCAATATTGATATACTAACGTGGGATGTTATCGTTAGAGGAAACTGGGTGAAGGGTAACGGGACCTCATCACACCTTTTTTACCAATTTTCTATGAACCCATAATTATTCTAAAACTAAAAGTTTAAGACAGACACCAGAAAGGAATGATATTCTTCCCACAAAAGAAATGAAGTAAGCGGGGGGGGGCACCTGTGTGGCTCAACTGGTTAAGCATTGGACTCGATTTCAGCTCAGGTTATGATCTCAGGGACGTAAGATCGAGCCCTGTGTCAGGCTCCATGCTCAGCACAGAGTCTACTTGGGATTTTCTTTCTCTCTCTCTTTCCCTCTATCCCCTCCCCTGCTCGCTCACTCTCTGTCTCTCAAATGAATAAATAAAATCTTTTAAAAAAAATGAAATGAAGTGGGACTGTGGGAGGGAAGAAGCCTGTAAACTATGGAAGAACTATGTGGATCACCACAAGCAGTAGAGAAGAGGAGGGTGAGTAATTGTTAACAGTCGTAGTTGTTATCATTGTAACGGTAGTCATACTAGTGACAGGAACTATTGTAGTCATTGTAATTGTAGTAATAATAGTAATTTTAGTAGTAGCAGTATGGCAGTCATCATCATTGTAGTAACTGTAATAGAGTAGCAATTGAGTAGCAAGTATAGTAGTAATAGTTACTGATATAGTAGTAGTAATAATTGTTGCAGTGGTCGTAGTAAAACTAGTAGCAGTAATTTTAGTAGTAATAGTAATTATAGCCATCATCATCATAGTAATGATAGCAGCAGTAATAGTAGCAATTGTAGTAGTAGTAATAATTGTAGCAATAGTGGTAATTATAGAAGTAGTTGTAGTGGTAATTGTAGTATTCATCGTAGTAGTAGTCATTGTAGTAGTAGTAGCTATAGTGGACGATAGTAGTAGTAACGATAGTAGTAGTAGTAATAGTAGACAGTAGTTGTAATAGTGGACAGCAGTAGTAATAATAGTGGGCAGAAGTGGTAGTAGTAGTAGGCAGTAGTAACAGTAGGCAGTAGTAGTAGCTGATAGGAAATATTTGCGTTCCACATCACTGGGGCACAGTGAAGAGAGAACCGTGGTAAGGTAGAGGGGAGATATTTCATTTAAATTTAAATCTATGTTAGATCTGTCTCTTGTGAAATTTACTAAGAGGAAGTAAGAAGCTTCCCAACATAATTCAATCCCAAACTACATTTTTCTTACTCAACTCCCCAGGAACACAATCTTTGATTTGAAAGCATATGAAGGGCTCAAAGCATGGGAAATAGTACATTGTTCATTAAATCTATAAAATAAGTTTACTCTAGGATATGGAATTTGTTTACTGAATTTGCAAATTAATTCCTCAGCCTTGTATTAATTGTCCCACACTGTGTAAGTCATGTGGCTTCTCCTACTACTGGAAAGCCCCAGATTATCTGGGAGTCCCCTTCTCCTTACAGGCCAACTTGAAAAAGAAGGACTCCGGCAGATT
>JAPYYJ010001700.1:0-13825 GCA_028533885.1 Nasua narica | reverse complement strand
CTTTACTACAAAGCTGTAATCACCAAGACAGCATGGTACTGGCACAAAAACAGACACATAGACCAGTGGAACAGAATAGAGTGCCCAGAGATGGACCCACAACTCTACGGTCAAATCATCTTTGACAAAACAGGCAATAATATATGCTTTTCTTGCCATTTAATTATATGCCTGGGTTGTTAAAATTTTCTCATATCTACACCTAACTTTCTGTGCGGTACCACAGTCAAATTATTGCTGGAGCATTGTCAAGGACATGTATCTTAACACCATTCCTATGTTTTCCTTCCTGCTGGCACTTTTCATATATAGTGACAGAGGACAAGGAGGCAAGCATTGAGATAGGAGTTTTGTATGGTAACTGATTGTATGGTAATCTCCATATAACCCAGTTTAAATGGTCCTAATCTCTTCCCAGTGAAACAGGCATTCCATTTGTATGTAGGTCCTCAATTCTTTTTTCTAGGTCCATGGTCCCTGGAAATTGTTCAAAGTTAATAGTCTCATTGTAGAAAATTATCTTAATGAATCATCTCAATTCTAATAGGTCAACTATGACTAGATACTGTTGCATTTCCTACAAATGCAAATTTAATGTTGCCAAAGTGGCAGTCTTCCCAATAGAGTACCCTTTGCCAGCAGAGGAACATGTCAAGTCATTTACAAAATTATCATTTTTATATAACCTTTACCTTTAAGCTTTAGTCATCCTTTCTGTTGAGAAATTAGCCTAAAAAATAAAAAAAGGAGAGGTTTAAAAAAGGACAAACACATTTTAGATCCTTCTTATTTTGTGTTTCTCTACAGAGCTTGCAAGTTTTCAAAAATTATCAGAGCTAACACATAAGTTCTAGTGTAAAATAAAATCTCCTTAAGAGAAGAATATAAAGTACGTTTTAACCATATATCTTTCAGAAAGCTCCATGTTTAAAATACAGATAGCATTCTAAAAGTATAGTAATTTTATAGGCTTGGGAATAAAAGGCTATAAGAGAATGTCAAACTGCAGGTCTGGAGGTGTCATTGAAGTGAAATATGATGGATTATTCCTGTCAGGATACTGAAATCTATATTCTTTTAGTGAATGCATACTCTAAAAGTCCAGCAATAAGGCTTCCATAAACTTTAGTGTTTAAAGGTAGACACAGTTCAACTGAGAGCAACAATTTTGCATCATCTGCCTGTAGATACAAGAAATTTAACAGTATTCTTCTGTTAACTGACTGTACAACTGTGAGGAAGATGGCCTGGAAACTAGATATTAGATAAATCGAGATATTAGGTAAATGAAGCTAGATATTAGATGAATCTGTTTTTCCATGATTATAATTGATTTGTTAGAGGAGGTTTAGTCATGTGACATCTTAGTTTTCCTCCAGAAGTTCTCATTTCTTATCGAGGATTACAATTGCATTGCTACTTAGCATTCCTAAGATTATTTTTTTTCAAAGTATAAAACAGAAAGTTGATTTTCTCCCCTTATTTTCAGTTATCATTTCCTAAAGTTGCAGTGGAAGACAAAGTAATTACATGTGAGTGTTTTATACCAAATAATGGATTGAGGAGATAGGCTAAGGAACCAATTGGCTTTCTAAGTATTTTGATGAAGAAAAGGGTTATAAATACATAAAAACTTTTATAAGCAGGGAATGAATCTGTTTTACTATGGAAATTTATCTATGTTCTGTTTCAACCTTTAATTGCCTGCATTGTTCATTCATGCATTCATGAAGTCAACAAATATTTAGTGACCAGTATGTGACAGGAACTGGGCTATGTTAATGAACAGAGAAGACAGTATTCTTGCCCTGATAGACCTTATAACTGAGAAATCAGATTCATTCCAGGAAGGAAGGCTTCTCACATACCCTGCACTCCCAATATGGGTTGTATCATATCTCTCTTTACCTCTACAAAGTGTTTGAAGATTCAGCACACTTAAACCAAAACCTGCTTTCTCAATTGTTGATGTTTGAGACTTTGGTTTTTAATGCATACATTTCTACCGTAAAAGAAAATAAGAATAGGATGTCTGAGAGTATGAAGAAAAAACCTAGAATGAAACAATATAAGGGAGAAGAACACATAAGAGGTTTAGCAAATGGGATCTGAGAAATCAGGGTCAAAAGAGATTCCAGTATGTGATGTCAGCTCCAGAACCTCATCAGCTGAGAACTTGGGAGGAGAAGCCATTCATCTGTACCAAGGACTTACTTTTCAGTTTTCCTCTTAGAATGCTGATAAGAACATTTTTTTAAAAAAATTTACTTACTTGAGGGGTGCCTGGGTGGCTCAGTGGGTTAAAGCCTCTGCCTTCAGCTCAGGTCATGATCTCAGGGTCCTGGGATCGAGCCCCACATCCGGCTCTCTGCTCGGCGGGGAGCCTGCTTCCCCTCCTCTTTCTGCCTACTTGTGATCTCTCTCTCTCTGTGTCAAATAAATAAATAAAATCTTTAAAAAAATTTACTTACTCGAGAAAGAGAGTGTGTGACAGGGAGGGGCAGAGGGAGAGAAAGTTTTAAGCAGGCTCTGCACTGAGCATAGAGACTGATACAGGGCTCTGATGACCTTGAGATCATGATGTGTTTTTAAATCTCCTCTCCTCTCCTACCCCTTTATCTCTGTCTCCCTACCTCCTCGCTTTCCCTCTTATGTACACACAAATATTTTTCTCAGAAGGACTTTTAAAAGTGTTTAATTTATGGGGCAACTGGGTGGCTCAGTCAGCTAAGCAGCTGTCTTCAGCTCAGGTCATGATCCGTGGATCCTGGGATTCAGCCCCACATCAGACTCCCTGCTTAGTGGGAAGCCTGCTTTTCCCTGTCCCTCTGCCTGCTGCTCCCCCTACTTGTGCTCTCTCATGCTCTCTCTCTCTCTCTCTGTGTGTCAAATAAATAAATCTTAAAAAAAAGAAAAAGTGTTTAGTTTGTAAATACAATATCCAGAGAATAAAATTACAGGCCATCAAATATATTGTGAATCTATCATCCTTTAAATAAAGTATGTGTGTACGTGTAAGTATATATATGTGTGTATATATATGTATTTGTGTGTGTGTGTTCCTATTTGGTTGACAGGACAGAAGACCTCTGGTTTTGGTTCAGTTTCTGTACTATATTTGAATAAGCAACGGAACCAAAAAGTGATGTCTCTGTCCAGAAGACCTACTAGGGTGAGTGTCTTTGGACTTTACTATAGAGACCTGTTACTAAAAGTGTGGCTTCTGGATCAGCACTGGTTGTAGAACAAATAATGATGCTTCAAAGATACCTATGTGTAGAGTCTGTGAATAAGCCATATGACATGGCAAAAAAGATTTCATAGGTGTAATTAAGATTCTGCATTAGTCTGGCAAGCCCAATATAATCATAAGGATTTTTACAAGAGGGAGGTGTCATTATTAGTGAATTGGGAGATAACTATGGAAGCAGAGATAGTTGTGATGAGAGGCCATGAACAAAGGAATGCAAAGAAGCTGGAAAGGGCAAGTTAACAGATATAGCCTCAAAGTCTCCAGAAGGAATACAAACATATGTAAACATTACTGAAACTGATTCTGGATTTCTGATACCTAGAACTGTAAATAAAAGTTTGTATTGAACTATAGCAGCGATAAGAAATTAATATGCCCACCTTGGAATTGATTAAAAATGCTGGCTCAAGTCCTACTCCAGATTTACTAAATAAGAATCTTCATTTTAATAAGCTATCTAGCTAATTTGTATGCATGTTAATGTTTGAGAAGCACTGCTTAGCTTTATAATCTTCTTAAAACTTACTCACCTACCCAGGCAAAAGACTTATTTCATCATATTAACCAGTTACCAATTTATTTAAACTTTTGTCATGACACAGTAAAGTCATTTAAGATCAATTAGAAAATTATTGATCCAAGTGTTTCTTCTGTTTGCAGATCAAATTAAAATACTTAATTTGAATTCCTTACTATCTTGGATACTTGGGAAATTTTTAACTGAATTAAATAACAGGAATCTATAGAATATGAACAAAAAGGAAAAAAAAATTTGTTAAAACATTCAAATGTTTTCATTTGCAGAGCCAGATCCTAATTAGCTAGATTTTTTTTTTCCTCTTTGAATTCAGATGTTTTGTCATAGTTACCCTCAACTTAATAGGCTGCTCTTGTCCTCTTTTGTTTCAAACTGCTAAGGAGGAATTACATCACTGTAATAGGAGATGATCTCTAGTATTGACTTTATCACAAGACAAGCAGTTAATTCTCAGTAAATAATCACTGGCAATAACAAAGCCATAATTAAACTGTAACTACCTTTGACTGTATTTGTACTTGGACTAAGTGTTTGGCTAGGCATTTTTACTATCTGGTGCTTACATTTGGCAGCCACAACTATGAACCAATGTGGTGGTAAGCAGCGACTTCAAATAATAATTACTTTGACATAAGAATCTTCTTCTGAATATCAAATTATATGTCAAAGCATACGCTTTTATTTAGGGATAATTTTTTTTCCTTTCCTTCATAGACTATATAGGTATAATTGATAAAGTGCACATATGTAAAGTATAAAATGGATTTGTTTTAAATAGTATATACTCATGTAACTATCACCAAATCCAAAATCAAGATGAGCCTATATCCATCACTCCCAAAAGTTTCCTTGTGTCTTTTGTAACCCCCTGCCCGATTCCCTCAACCACTCATACTTAGGCACCCACTGATTTGGTTTTCTGTCATTATAGTTATTTCTGACACTAAAGACAGGGTTTTGTGTTTTTTTTTTGTTTGTTTTGTTTTTTTAGAATTTCACAAAGAATGTACTTTTTATTAGCTTTCTTTTTCTCAAAATAATTAAGATTCATCTGTGTTTTTGCTCATGTCAAGAGTTCAGTTTTACTCCCAGGCAACATTCCATTATATATATACATATATATATATACACATACACACTACAATTTATTTATCCATTTACCTTAAGTTGTTTTTAGATTTGTGCTATTGCAATAAACTTGTCATGAATATTTATGCACAGTCTTTGTATGGCTACATGTTTCCAATCCCGTGTGTAAATATGTGGCAGCAGAACGTCTAGGTCATATGTTAATTACATGTCAGTTTTTAAAGAAAATAACCAAGGGTTTACAAAGTGTTGTAGCATTTTACATTCCCACAAATAGTGGTTTGACAACCTTACTAACATTTGGTATTATTTTAATTTTAGGTATATTAATAAATGTGTATTTGTATCTCATTGTAGTTATTATTTGCATTTTCTTAATGATTACTGATACTTGGCGTCTTTTTGTATGCTTACTTGCCATCCACATATATTCTTTGGTGAATTGTCAAAGTAATTTGTTTTTAAATTGGGATGTTTTCTATAATTGATTCTTGAATAATCTTTATATATTCTAATATATATTCTCTATTTATCAAATTATATGATTTCAATATTATGCCAGATTGGTGGCCTGTCTTCATTTTTTAAAGATATATTTTGCATAACATGCAAATTAATTTTAAGTAAATCCAATTTATCATTTGGATTTATCATTTTTTTATTTTTTATCATTTTTCAATTTATCATTTTTTGATTCATTCATTGAATTCATTTATTTGAATCATTTATCAGTTTATCATTTTTTTAATTTTTTTACTTGGCAGAGAGAGAGGGGGAAGCAGGCTCCCCGCTGAGCGGAGAGCCCGATGCGGGGCTTGATCCCAGGACCCTGAGATCATGACCTGAGCCGAAGGCAGAGGCTTTAACCCACTGAGCCACTCAGGTGCCCCTTTATTATTTTTTTAAAAATATTTTATTTATTTATTTGACAGAGATCACAAGTAGGCAGAGAGGCAGACAGAGAGAGAGGGGGAAGCAAGCTCCCCGCTGAGCAGAGAGCCCAATGTGGGGCTTGATCCCAGGACCTTGAGATCATGACCTGAGCCAAAGGCAGAGGCTTTAACCCACTGAGCCACACAGGCGCCCCCAATTTATCATTTTTTTATTTATTTTGCTTATTGTGTCATATCAAAGAGATTTTTTGCCTACCTCAGGTTATAAAGAATTTGTCCTTTATTGTTTTTTTTTCTCCAGAAGTTTTTTTTATAGTTTTAGGCTTTACATTTAGGCCTATGAGATATATATATAATATTGGTGTATAGTACAAAGTATAGATTAAATGTTTTATTGGGTATTTAATTTTTCTAGCATTATCTACCAAAACATTATTCTTTCTCCACTGAATAGTCTTAGTACCTATATTAGGGCTCTCCAGAGAAAAAGAACCAATCAGATGAATTTCAGGTGTACAATATAGTGACTGAACAATTACATACATCACCTAAGGCTCATCAGGACAAGTGCATTTTTTAATCCCATCTCCTGTTTTAAACATCTCTCCTACCTAAGTCCCTTTTGATAACAATTAGTTTGTTATCAGTAGCTAAGAATCTGTGTCTTGGTTTGTCTCTTTTTTCCTTTTGCTGATGTGTTTTGTTTCTTAAATTCCTCATATGAGTGAAACCTTATGGCATTTGTCTTTCTCTGACTAATTTATTTCATTTAGCATTATACTCTCTACCTCCATCCATCTTGTTGTAAATAGCAAGATCCCATTCCTTTTTTAAGGCTGAGTAGTATTCCTTTGTATGTATATGCCATATCATCTTCATCCATTCATCTTTTGATGTACACTAGGGCTGCTTTTATAATGTGGCTATTGTAGATAATACTGTTATAAACATAGGGGTGCATGTATCTCAAATCGGTATTTTTGTGTCATTATGGTCAATACCTAGTAGGACAGATACTTGATGGTAGAGTAGTTCTATTTTTAACTTTTTGTGGAACCTCCATACTGTTTTCCAGAGTGGCTACACCAGTTTGCATTCCCACCAATAGTGCAAGAGGGTGACTTTTTCTTTTCATTTGTACTTGTTTTTCTTCTGTTTTTGATTTTCGTCATTCTGATTGGTATGAAGTGATACCTTATTGTAATTTTGATATGAATTTCCCTGATGATGAGTGATGTTGAGCATCTTTTCAGATGTCTGTTCATGTCTTCTGTCCACTTTAATTGGATTATTTGATTTTGGATGTTGAGTTGTGTATGTTCTTTATATTTTTGGGGCACTGACCCTTTCTTTGATATGTCATTTGCAAATATATTCTCCCATTCAATAGATTGACTTCTAGTTTTGTTTCATTCTCTGTGAAGGAGCTTGTTATTTTGATGAAGTCCCAATACTTTATTTTTGCTTTTGTTCCCTAACCTCAGGAGCCACATCTAGAAAAATGTTGCTATGACTATTATCAGAGACATTATTGCCTGTGCTCCTTTCTAAGAGTTTATGGTTTCAGGGCTCACATTTAGGTCTTTAATCCATTTTGAATTTATTTTTGTGTATAAGAAAATGGTTCAGTTTCATTCTTTTTCATATAGCTGACCAGTTTCCCCAATACCATTTGTTGAAGAGACTGTCCTTTTCCATTGGATATTTTTTCTGCTTTGTTGAAGATTACTTGACTACATAATTGTGGGTTTATTTCTGGGTTTTCTATTCTCTTCCATTGATCCATGTGTGTATTTTTGTGTCAGTACCATACTGTTTTGGTCACTACAGCTTTGTAATATAACATGAAGTTTGGAATTGTGATTCCTTCAGCTTTGTTTTTCTTTTTCAAGATTGCTTTAGCTATTCAGGGTATTTGATGGTTGGGTTTAAATTTATGGATTATTCTAGTTCTGGGAAAAAAAAGCTGTTTTTTTTTTTTTTTTTTTTGCAATGAAGGCACAGATTGCTTTAGGTAGTATAGACATTTTAACAGTATTGGTTCTTCCAAATCATGAGTATGAAATACCTTTTCATTTCTTTGTGGCATCTTCAATTTCTTTCACTACCGTTTTATAGTTTTTAGAGTATAGGTCTTTCACCTCTTTGGTTAGGTTTACTCCTAGGTGTTTTATTATTTGTGATACAGGTATAAATGTGATTGATTTTTTTATTTCTTTCTGTTGCTTCATTAATAGCGTATAGAAATGCAACAGATTTCTGTACATTGATTTTGAATCCTGTAACTTTAATAAACTCATTTATCAGCTCTAGTGGTTTTTTGATGAAGTCTTTCAGGTTACGTATATCATCTGTAAATAGTAAAAGTTTTATTTCTTATAAATTTAGATGACTTTTATTTACTTTTCTTGTCTGATTTCTGTGGCTAGGATATTCCTATGAATATATTGGAGTATTTTGGGGGAATAGTTTAATAGAAACAGTTCTATATATTTAGTTCTTGCTTATATGTTTTCTCACAAGAGCCTGGAGCAGCCTGTAATGTAGGACTATTTTTTTTCCTCACTACTGAGTACTTTACCCACTGTTCTATGAGTTAAGTGGTTTTTCAGTCTGGCCCTGTGTAAGCTCTAAGAATTGTATCTATAATTTTTCTCTAGTAGTTCTTTTCCTAGAAGTGGTAGTTTCTCTCATTTATACACTTTGTATATAGTTTCTCTCATTTGTACACTTTGCATGCCTCTGGATCTTCACCTATTCCCTTTTTCTCTCTCAGAAAAACAATCTGATTTTAAAAATGGGCAGGACCTGAGGACCTGAAAAGATGCTCAATGTCATCAATCATCAAGGAAATGCAAATCAAACTGTAGTGAGATATCACATTACACTAGTCTGAATGGCTAAAATCAAAATGACAAGAAATAATGTTGGTTAGAATATGGAGAAAAAAGAACCTTTGTACAATGTTGGTAGGAATTTATATTAGTACAGACACTGCGGAAAACAGAATGGTGGTTTCTCAAAAAATTAAAAATAGAAAAATATATTATTAAATATTTTTACTACTGGGTATTTACCCAAAGAAAACAAAAATGCTAATTTGAAAAGATATATGTATCCCTATATTCATGACATTACTTATAATAGCCAAGATATGGAAGTAGCCTAAGTATCCATTAATGGGCAGATGGATAAGAAAGATATGTACACACACAATGGAATATTACACAACCATAAAGCAGGATGAGATCATGTCATTTGAGACAACATGAGTGCACCTAGAAGGTATTATGCTAAGTGATTTAAGTTAAACTGAGAAAAGCAAGTGCTATATAATTCTACTCATAAATGGAATCTAAAAACAAAACAGTAAGAACAGAATGAAGCCTATAATGAGAGATAATGCTTCACAGAAGGGTAGGGATAGGGATTTGGGCAAAATTTGTAAAGAGAGGGAGATAGAGCCTTCCAGTTATAGAATGAATAAGTCATGGCAATAAAAGGCATGGTGTCACATAAAGAATACAGTCATTTATATTATAATAGTGTTGTAACAAGATAGATGATAGCATAATGTATAAGCTTGTCAAATCACTAAGTTGTACATTGAGAACTAATGCACATTGTATATCAACTATACTCAGATAAAAAATAATAACAAAAGCAAACTGTCAGGGCCTTGGTAAAAAAAAAAATGAAAAAAAATCAATCCTCTCTGACAAATTGGTTGTGCCAACTTACATTCCCATGAGCAATAGCTGACAATTCAATTATCCCACCTCTTCGTGAATACTTTGATATTGCGAATTTTTTTTTAATTTTAGCCATTATAATGGAAATATGTTATACCCATTATATAATGGGTTTTACTTAGAATTTCCCTAATGACTAACGATTTTGAACATCTTTTAATGTGCTTTTCCACCATTTTTAGAATTCCCTTGTGAAACGTTTGCTTGAACTCCTGTCCTTTTTATTTTACAATGTTATATTTTTTAGATAGCAAAATGTGTTTTTTGCTAAGTTGTGGTTTATTCATTTTTTTCCTACATTCCATAAAATTTACTTTCTTAGTGTACAATTTAGGAATTCTATCAAATGTGCAGTCATGTGACTACAACCACAATCAAGGTATAGTTCGACATTAGTTTGCTAAGACTACTGTAACAAAATACCACAAACTGGAGGGCTTAAGTAACAGAAATTTTTCATCACATGGTTCTTGAGGCTAGAAGTCTAAAGTCAAGGTTGGTTCCTTCAGGGTTATATGATCAGAATCTATTCCAGGCTTTTCTCCTTGGCTTGCAGATGGTTCTCTTCTCCCTATGTCTCTTCAGACTGTCTTTTCTCTATGATTATCTGTGTCCAAACTTCAGTTTTTGTTAGGTAGTCATATTGGATTATGGTCCACCCTACTGCCCTTATTTTAATTTGATTGTCCCAATAAATTCCCTGTCTCTGAATAAGGTCACATTCTGAGGCACCAGTAGTTAAGATCTCAACATAGGAATTTTGCGTGGAACATATTTTAATCCATAACATCCACTAAATCCAAAAGTTCCTTTGTATTGCCACTATGTAATCTATACCCTTTGTAGCCACTAATCTCTCTTCTTTTCCTATAGTTTTGTCTTTTCCAGAATATATTTGTCTTTTAATGGCATTATATAGTATTAATTATTTAAGTCACTTTCCACTTAATGTTTTGGAAATTCCTTTTTTTTTTCATGTATTAGTACTTTATCATTTCTTTTTTGCTGAATAGTGTTCTACTGTATAGATATACCATTGTTTATCCATTTACCAGTTGAGTGTTTGGTTTCTTTTAGGGTTTTTGATAATAATGAATTAAGGCACTAAGTATTAGTAAATTTTGGTACTGGATACCTTCTCTTTTTTTTTTAAGGATTTATTTGAGGGAGAATGAGAGAGACCATAAAGGGGGGAGGGTCAGAGGGAGAAGCAGACTTCCCACTGATCAGGGAGCCTGATGTGGAACTCGATCCTGGGACTCCAGGATCATGACCCAAGCCAAAGGCAGTCACTTAACCAACTGAGCCACTCAGGAGCCCAAAATACATTATTCTTATAATAATATATTCATTATTTGATATGTTAAAACACAGTAAGAAACACCACAGATATGGAACCTAAACTTTTAACAACTACTTAGACAACCTTTGTGGCCCTCTATTATTCTATGCCTTTGCCTCTTACAGTTAAATGTAACTACTATCCTAAGATGACCACTCCCTGGGGTAACCAGGCATACAAGCATTCTGAAATTATCACACCATTTATGAGATTTATATCCCAAAATACAGCATGTGTCAAATGGCACAAATGTATGATCACTGCAAAAAAATTCATCAATTTTCCACACTAAAATGACAAAATCCTCACTTCTAAATATATCCTCTTAGCCAATTTCACATTTTAAGTTCACCAGAATTCCACTTGTCTATGCTACACATTTTATGAGTTAACAATACACTTTGGCTACAAATAAAAGAAATCCTAAAAATATTTTAAACAACTAATAGTTTTATTTATCTTGTGTAATAAAATGTATAGTGGTAGGATCTTTGTATCATTTATCTTTTTCATTCATAGAATAAAGTCTTAGTACCAGGATGCCCCCTTCACTTCCAGGGCTTTCAATTTGTATTGTAAGCATGAAACAAGAGGAAAATGAGCAGTTGACTCTAGTAGATTTCTGTGAAGTAAACATTGGCTAGAATTATGCAGTTTGTACAATATTATCTACAAGGGCAACCGATGAGTTCAGTTTTACAACCTCTATGCTTCATGGAGGATAATGTGAATGGGGTTGTGAATGACTTTTGTGTAGCTACCTTAGTGATTTTCCTAGTGAGAAATAACTGATATCTAGTCTCTGAATCTTACATATCCCTAGATATCTTTCTTTCACTCTAGTAAGAGGAAGATTTCTTGACTGAGTGTAGGATTCTTGTATGGAAGTTCATTTCTTTATGTTCTGTAAATGACACTCCACCATCTTCTAGTTTCCAGGGGCACAGATGAAAAGTCTGGTTCCAATTTGATTATAGTCTAAAAGATAACTTGTTCTTTTTTTCTTGAGAACATGTAAGGGATTTTTGTTTTTCCAAAGAGCTCAAGAATTTATCACTTTGTGAGTGAAAGAATTTTATTTCATATAGCAAGTGATAAATTGAGTGGTTATTCCTTTCCAACTGCATGATTTGATCTTTCTCCAAACCAAGAAAATACTTTTGATCATGTTTAAATATTAACTACTTTTCCTTCTGTTTTTTCCCCTCAGAATACCTATAATTCATAAAATAGGTCTTCTTATCTTCTTTCAAATCTTCTCTTGCTTCTGAAGATGTATGATATTTTTGGGTCATTTCTCAGGCTTCCAGTACCCCCTGCAGTGGGAAAGGGGAGGACCTGGAAAAAACACATTTTGATTAATATTTCTACTGGAAAACTATCAGAAGCCAGCATCCCTCTTCAATTTAGATAGCCAAGGTCTCATAGGCTACTTGGTTTATGGAGACTGTTATCTTGGAGTTGAGATTGGAAAAATAGAAGCCATGGTCTCATAGGCTGCTTGGTTCATGGAGACTGTTACCTTGGAGTTGAGATTGGAAAAATGGAAGCTGTGTTTGGATTGCCATGTTCCCAGAGTACCATTTTTCCACAGTATTCTTATTTTAAGATCATATCTTTTCTTCTATTGTTTTTGTTGTGTTGGGATAAGTTAACATCTCATTACTGATTTTTTTGTTCTTGTTGTCTTTCTAAGTTTTGCTTTTTCCTTTGCATTTTGGATTATAGTCTCTATGCTGTGAATGGAAGCTTGTCGTATATTTTTATGTGTTCCCTCTCATTCCCTTTTTCTAAAATCTCCCATCCTACTCTCAGTGAATTTTCTTTCTAGGTTCTCCTGGGTCTCAAAAACCAGGTATGTGAAAACCGTGAGGACTTAGTTTTATCCTACAGTGATAATACTGACATTGTAGATCTCTTTACTAAGAAGGAAATTGGGCTTTCTGTATGTGCTGCAAACTTTTTCTGCTAAAAATTCTATTATTTTTCAAGCTTTTGTTGATAGAAAATTTTAAAAAACTCCGTTTACACTCTGACCTGGTGCACAATTGTGTGAGTATATATATATGACAATAAACTTCACAATTCATACAGACTTACAAGATACTATATAGTAGTTTAATTAAAAAATACTGATTTTGCCATACTAAAGTGAATTCAAATTCAAATGCGTTGCAACTTGCTGTTTGAGGAATAGGGATCCAGCTTCTCTGATATTGAACCTTCATTAAAACATATAGGTGTATCTCCAGGTTTAAGCAAATCATTTTTATGTGTAATGGAACTTCTTGCACTTTCTGGTGTCAAGCAATGGATCTGGTTCAAGTTGTTTCTTAAGGGATATGTGGCCATGCAGCAGATATTTCTGGAGTTTAGAAAGCTTAAGGTGCCTTCCCCCACCCACTGCTACATTTTTCTATTCTGTAATGGCCCATAAAAGTCTTTGTCTTATTTTTTTCTCCCCAAATATGTTTATTTTAATTTTTCAGTGTTACAAGATTGATTGTTCATGCACCACACTCAGTGCTCCATGCAATACGTGCCCTTCTCGATACCTACCACCAGGCTCACCTACCCCCCCACCCCCTCCCCTCCATAACCCTCAGTTTGTTGCTCAGAGTCCACAGTCTCTCCTGGTTCATCACCCCCTCCGATTGCCCCCCATTCGCCCTTCCCTTCCTTCTCACGATGCCCTCCATGATTTTCTTTATACTCTACACATCAGTGAGACCATAAGATAATTGACTCTCTCCACTTGACTTATTTCACTCCGCATAATCTCTTCTAGTCCTGTCCATGTTGATACAAAAGTTGGATATTCATCCTTTCTGATGGAGGCATAATATTCCATTGTATAGATGTACCACATCTTCCTTATCCATTCATCTGTTGAAGGGCATTTTGGTTCTTTCCACAGTTCGACTATTGTGGCCATGATGGCTATGAACATTGGGGTAC